>WBNH01006634.1:101556-115760 GCA_013401255.1 Urocolius indicus | reverse complement strand
CCGCTCCGCTCCGCTCCCGGGCGAGCGCCGGGGGAGGGAGCGCGGCCGCGGCGGCCCCGGCAGTGCCGCAGCCGCGGCGGCAGCCCTGCGGCAGGATCCCGCTCGGCGCCTGCCCCTGCCTGTCCCGCCCCCGGAGCCGGAGAGCGAGGACCGGAGCGGGCGACTCGTCCTCGCAGGTATCTTTATTCACCCTGGACAATGGGGGTCTGGGAGGCGCGGCGGCGTATCCCGCCAGGGAAGGCGAGCGACAGCGGAGCGACGCTCGATTCCCCCTGCTCAGGCTGCAGTGTTCGGTAAATGAGCGATGGGAAATCACAAATACGAGACATACGGGGTAAAGCTGGGGATGTATTACCCAAAAGCACAGAGGCTGGGCACTAATAGCCAGATCACGCGGTAAGATTTAGGAGAACCCTCCTGTCTGGTAGGGGAGAGAGGTCCGTACCCGTTTTGCTTACGGAGGAGGGGGCTGTCACGGGGCACCGGGCAGTCTCCAGGGCGCACACGCGGTCCGAGCTGTCACCGTGTCGGACAAAACGCTTCTGCGCAGCGTGACAGAGTTGTTGACATTGCACTTCAGCCGAACTGTCAACCAAAGCCTTTTTATGTGCGATGTGGTCCCTAGTGCCAGCGTGCTGGTATTGCTGACATCCCAGAAAAGCAGTTGCAGGATGCTCTCAGCATTGCATTATGACTGTGTCTTAATGCAGTACGTACTAGTTTGGGTCAGGGTTGAAGATACAGGCAAAACCAACTTGAAGTTGCTACACAGCCTGAGGGTACTGGTGTGAAAAGTCAGGTAGCTCCATTGGAGCAGAGACCTGAAACAGCAGCAAACTTGGAACATGGGTATACATTTGCCTGCTTCAGGCCAAAATACAGAGGAAAGTGGCTGAGGTCCATTGAGGAACGTGGAAGGGTCTTTAGGTGAATGTTGTGTAAAAGCCCAGCACAACCAGAACAAGCACCAGATAAAGACTTATGACTCCCATCTGTACTTATGGCAATGTAATTTTATGTGTTTTTGTAACTAAATATAACTATATTGAACATATCTGACATAATAACCACGTTATCTTTGCCAGTGGAATAATCTATGAGACCCTCCACTTTAGATACAATGACACAACATTCATTATTGAGCTCCCCTCCCCGCCCCCCCCCCCAAGCTATCTTTATAGTAAAAACAAAATTATTCAGGTAATCATTACAGAATCTCAAGGGCTTGAAGGGACCTCAAAATATCGTCTAGTCCAAACCCTCTGCCAGAGCAGGACCACCTGGAGTAGGTCACACAGGAACTCATCCATGTGAGTTTTGACTGTCTCCAGAAGAAGGAGACTCCACAACCCATCTGGGCACCTTGTTCCAGTGCCCCGTCACTCTCACAGTGAAGAATTTCTTCCTTGTATTTCTTTGGAACCTCTTATGTTCCAGCTTGTACTCTCATGTGCAATGAGAGAATTCAAAAATACAGTGTACAGCACTGTCTGTTCATGCAACAGTTCTGTGTGCACTGCCAGCCTTGCAGAACTCAGTCTCCTGTTCAACAAATGAGAATCCACAGAGGAGGAGGCAGCACCCACCACAAAAGAGATAACACTTTTCATGCACCTACACACTAAAAAAAAAATTCTCTTCAACTCAGAGGGAAACCCATGCTACAACTACACAGCATTCATGGACAGTTTTTCAGATAGTAATTCAGTAAGCAATTTTTTGAAGCACTTAATCAAATAAAAATCATCTACTTTTCTATTAAAGTAACCAAAAGCATAAGTGCACCATATACTTCCCCCAAATTTCATGTTGCAAGTGCTTTTTTAGAGGAAGCGAGTATTTTTCCAAAAAGTGTATTATTTCACTCATGTATAAAAAGCAGCTGGACTGCTCTTATTGGTTTTTTTTTTTTTAATCAAGCAATCAAGATTCAGTTGATTAGGTACATACCTGAATAGCAACGATTAACAGCTAATCCAAGTACACAAGACTGATCAGGCCCGCTCACTGAAAACCAGGAACTACCTGCAACAGAAGAATATAAACAAACTTTGAGCTATGAAATTGTCGGCAAGTGAACAGGCCAGCAGTAAAACTGGTAAGTTTAACCTAAAAAGCAGGCTAAATCAGGTCAATGAGTCATCTTGAAATGCTAGCTGCGATACTCGTGAATGACGCTATTTTAGCTGCACTTCTACTACAAAACAGCACTTGTGTGAAGGCTATTGTTTTACACAATTTCCAGCAGAGAGCTTTGAGTACGGAACTAACTGTGTATGTATCTTACTGCAATATCAATTTCTCTAGAGTCATTTACTCTCAAGGAATGAGGAATCAGCCTTCTGCACATTACTCTCTAACTGGAAAGTTCTCTTACAAGATTTCACTACCTCAGAAAGCTCTGTCTAGTCCAGAAACACACACGGAGCTACAGTATGTTCCACAACGATGATGCTGTACTAAGAGACAGGTTTCTTTGCTTCTCTATGCCAAAGCAAAAGTGCTAGTTTTATCAGTGAAAAAGCTGCAAGTCCAAACTAAAAAGACTCATGTAACCCCTCTATTCAAAAACAAAATTAAAAGAAAATGGAATTCACTATAAAATACTGTGTATCTAGACTGAAAGGTAACAACCATGAAATTTAACAGAATCACAACCTATCTGAGTCTGGAAAGGACCACTGGAGATCCTCTAGTCCACCCCTCTGCTCGGAGCAAGATTGCGTCCAGCTGAGTTTTAAGCATATCTAAGGTTGCAGATTCCACAGTCCCCCTGGGCAACCTGTCACAATGTTCCATCACCCTCACAGTAAAAAGAATTCTCATAAGTTAAATGGAACTTCCTGTATTTCAGTTTATCTGTTTCAGTTTGTGCCCATTGTCTCTCATCCTTTCACTCCATAGCACTGAGAAGAATTTGGCTTCATCTTTACTCCTCCTATCAGGCTTTTAAGCACATTGATAAGATCGTCTCCTTTGAGCCTCCTCAAGGTTAAACAGTCCCAGCTCTCTCAGTTTGTCCTCCCACTCCTTTCAACTGTGGTTGCACAAATCCCTCCTCCCTGGATTGCTACTTGGAAAAAGTACTCCATCCCCTCAAAACCTTGTTATTCAGGGATTGTGCTTCTAATATATTTTTCTTCCATCCTGCCGTTGTGGGTTGATGCTGGCCAGCAGGTAAGCACCCATACAGCTGTCAGCTCACCTCCTGCCCCCCACCTCCTCCCCCCACAGGACAAGGGAAAGAATAGGAATAAAAGAGAGAAAACTCATGTGTCAAGATAAAGATGGCTAATAAGTGAAGAAGAAAAAAGTGAGAATTAATTAAATTAAGGAACAGAAAAAAAAATTCTATCACTCACCAAGGCCCACAAGCAGAACAATGCCTGGTCCGTCTCTGACAGCCAGCTTTGAAGCTAACCACCATTCCAGCCTTTTTTTTTTTTTTTTTTACTCAGTTTTATTTCTGGGCTTGATGTCATATGACATGGAGAATGTCTTTGGTCAGCTGGGGCCAACTCTCCTGGCTGTGTCCCCTCCCACATTCTTGCCTGTCCCCAGCTTACTTGTGGGGGTAGGAGTGTGCGCAGAGTGGGAAGAGAGACAACCTTCATTCTGTGCAAGCACTGCTCAGCAATAGCCAAAACATCATCATGTTTTCAGCACTGTTTTGGCCAAAAACCCAAAACATAGCACAGTACTGCTGCTATGAAGAAAGTTAACTCAATCGCGACCTACACCTGCAAATAAAAGCCTTTGGAACAAAAGACTTCCTCCTTTGAAATGTCACAGTCACAGTTTTGGTAACTCATCTCAGCTATACCATTTAAGATCTATTCAGTTTCTGCATCCCGAACTCATTTCTTCAAACAGTACATTAAAACATGAAACAAATGGAGAAAAAACAAAAGCTGACAGTGGTGAATGTATAACTAAAGAGTTAAGAAAAGGCAAAAAAATACATCCCATGTAAAGTAAGCTTCATAAGTTAATCAGAGAGAATGACACTGCAAACAGTAGTACTGCTTTACTACTAGATGTGAAAAATAGATTTGTCTAAAAGATAATGGAACAGCAGAAATGTTTCTATCGGATAATTGCAAAATATAAATAGTGGTTCTACATTATGTAACATGGAAATACTTTCCATTAAATCAATAATAGGAAAGGGTAGTAAACTTAAATGAAGAATCTATTTTTAAATGGCAGGTCAGAGAGTTATTAGAAAAATAAATGAAAGACACAACAGACAGAAATGGTAATCATTAAATTGGTTTCCTAACAACCTCTGAAATGTTGAGGAAGTTTCATAAAACTAGAAGAAATTTAATGTTGTAACAATATTTGAAGGATAGTAAGAACTAACAAAAAGTCTTTGGGAAAGAGAATATCCTCTAATGTCGCTGAACTTCAGTAAGAAGAAGATAACATTACATGTTTTGTTTATTATGAACTTTATATTCTTTTTCTATAAGCAGGCCTCAACCTATGTTGGCTTCTTGAATACTAAAGAAAAACTTGATTAAAAGTAGTGAGGAATAATTTCTTAACCTCATGGAAGTAAATAGGACCAAAAAAAAAGTTTTGTGTTTTCAACTACTGTATCTTATGATACAGTTCTTCCAAAGTGCAATGAATAATTGTACTTTGTATAACTGCAGTATAACAACACCTTGCCTCTGTAAAAAAATAAGGGGCTGAAGGCTTTACTGTGTTGTTATATAAATTCCCTGTGTCTTGATCCTATTTCTATTATAACCAAAATAAGCGTAGCATAAAAATTTTGCATCTTAACAAAAGTACTCCTTTTAAATTCAAACCCAGTGTGGTAACTCAAACAATTAAATTATTTCCTTTTCAATCTCTGCATACTTGAAATTGGAGAAGGGTACCTAATACAATAAAGGAGTCTGAGACCTCATCATGCACTGTCATATACAACTGGCTGGATTAAGAGACCAGAAACAGCCAAGGCAAGCAGTACTGAAGCATTGGCTGCTGTGTGGAGTGTCTTGATGGAGGCTATGGCAAACCAGCCACGGCACTAAAGTACCTGAGGAGCAAATCTGTCCCCGCTGATGCAGACACATACAGGTGTTTTGTGCAGAGCATGGCTTGCACAAGGATCAAGGATCCCAGCAAAACAAGGGAGATACACTTTGCCAACAACTTCAACGAATCAGAACTATAATCTCACTGAAAATAATAAAATGTACCAATATTAAACACAACAGAGCTAATCACAGTCTGAAGATAATTAAAAAGAAAATAATATCCATATACTGGTATGCCTAGAGAGTGGGGTTTTTGCTGACAGATTTTTAGCCCTGGACAAGTGATGAGAAGACAAAGTTTTATGACCTTTCTTTAAGGCTTCTTACCATATACAGGGATATGCAGTATCTATTCAGCAAATAGATATTTTTTCTGTGCACAAATGCCTGTGACAAATGCCTGTTATTTTTAGCTCATACTAATGCACTGTGAAAAAAGCACAAGTATTATGCAAGAAAAAAAAAATACAATGATAAATGCAATAATTTATTTAGCAGCTGGAAATCCATTGCAATGGACCAGCACTTTGCATAAATGCCTGACAGAACAAATACGAATGTAAAATGCAGTCAAAATGTCCTTTGTTTATTGAATTTTCTTTCATTTATAAGAGTTACAGTGAGTGCACTGTATAAACTTTTGGAACTAAAATGAAGTACTAGAGATCATCAGCTTATGCTAAGACATAGCTTGGCTTCTGTGTGCCTTTGAGGGTCTTACTCAGCTGAAAACTATGTGCAAGGAGCTGAGTACTAACAGAGCAGTCTTAAATGTTACAAGGGAACAATGCAGCTATTTCAGGTTTCACTGCAAGTTTTTCTCCAACTCTTCTTCCACATTTCTGTCTAAACAGTAAGCACTGCAGAATAAGGATCTACATTAGAGTTGTCTTCTGTTACATCTCAGAATGCCTTCTGCAAACAGTAATAAATCCCTGACTGGCCTCATGGAGCCCTTTTGGCATAAAACTTCCCACGTTTTCATGCTACTGTTTTCTTATAGTCATTTATAGTTAAAAACTGGTCACTTGTGAGTGACTTAGGAGAAAAGCTTGAATAGAAGGAATCTTTTGTTCCAGGTCCTCCCATTCTTTCCCTCCAGCTCCCACATCTCTCTGAAGGGCTTCGTTGTCCCCATGATGCCTACATCAAAAAGTGGAATTACCTAACAATGATTTGAACTTTTTCTTAATTTCTTTGGAAATTTGAATAAAATCATAAAACAGCAATGAGAAGCACACAAGGATCCATTAGAGGGAACCTAATGTACAGTGGATAAGGAGTTGGTTGGATGGTTGCAACCAGAGGGTAGTGATCAACAGCTCAGTGTGCGGATGGAGATTACTGACAAGTTGTGTCACTCAGGAGTCCATATTGGGACCAGTACTGTTTTTTATCTTCATCAATGACGTAGGCAGTAGGATCAAATGTGCCCTCAGCAAGTTTGCAGGTGACACCAAGCTGAGTGATGTGTTTGACATGCCTGAGGAACAGGGTGCCATTTAGAGGGACTTGGGTAGGCTTGAGAAGTAGGGTCATGTGAACCTCGTGAGGTTTAACAAGGCCAAGAGCAAGGTCCTGCACGTGGGTTGGGGCAGTCCCTAGTATCAGTACAGGTTGAGGGATAAAAGAACTGAGAACAGTCTTGCCGAAAAGGACTTGGGGGTACTGATAGATGAAAAGCTGGACATGAGCTGACAATATGCACCTGCAGCCCCAAAAGCCAACCATATCCTGGGCTGCATCACAAGAAGCGAGACCAGCAGGTCAAGTGAGACACTTCTCCCTCTCTACTCTGCTTTGCTGAAACCCATCTGCAGTATTACATCCAGCTGGAGTCCTCAGCACAGGACAGACATGGACCTGCTGGAGCAAGTCCAGAGGAGGGCCACAGAATTGATCAGAGGGATGGAACAGCTCTCCTACTAGGACAGGCTGAGAGAGTTGGGGTTGTTCACCCTGGAGAAGAGAAGGCTCTGAGGAGACATTATAGCAGCCTTTCAAATACTTAAAGGGGGGTTATAAGTTGGGGACAGACTTTTTAGTGGGGCCTGTAATGACAGGACAAAGGGTAATGATATTAAACTAGAAGAGGGTAGATTCAGACTAAATATAACAAAGGCATTTTTTACAATAAAGGTGGTGAAACACTGGAACAGGTTGACCAGAGATGTTATAGATGTCTGAACAACCTGATCAAGTAAAAGATGTCCCTGCTTATTGCAGGGAGGATGGCCTATATGGTCTTTAAAGGTCCCTTCTAACCTAAAGTATTCTATGATTGTGTGATACTATTAGATCCAATATGTTCACAGCCATACACAAATATGCAGGAAACTGGGATCTCGGGGAGGACAGGCAAAATGTCAAGGAAAATAATAATAATAATAAAAAAGACTGACATTTTCAAATATTGATACCTCTATGCTGCAAGGTAAACAATCTTACCAAGGCCCAGAGGCTCTGCAACGCTAATTAAGAGGAAGTGACTTAGGTCTTCGTGTCTTCCAACACTGAGCGCAAACAATGCCTTGGCTAGAGTTGCATTTACTTCATCTGGCCTTAGTTTGTACTAAGTGTACCTGATCAAGGGAGGAACTGTCATCTCTGCAGTAATGGAAAAAAAGATAAACAATAGCACATAATCAGCATTGTGCTGATGTTTCAGCTGATAATATTTCACAATGACCCAATGCACTCATCTAAAGTAAATATTAAAACAAAGTGGAAATAGCTATGAAAGGAAAGTTGCCCAGCATCTCTCTTTCTAGTTCACCGGGAAAATTAGTGTTGCACTAGTTTATCATCCTAGACCATCTGCCATTAAAAACAGTTCACATACTCCCTACTAGCAGAGTCCTGAATTCTTAATGATTTCAGTAGGGTCACAATATCCTCCATGCAAAGTTGGCAAAAACAGATGTATAATCTCTATTTTTTGTAATATATGTTTTTGGCTAATCACTGTTATCAGCCTTGCTAATATTTTTAAAATGTTTATAATAACAGGAATGAGTGAGGAAATCTTCCAGAAAATTACTGCTTTCCAGAGTACTATGTACCAGCTCATTAGATCATGCAAACTTAAAAGTACTGGGTCTTTGCTGAGACATGACTACTGGCCAGATAAGCTACCCACCTGCAGGAGGCAATTACCAGTCTTGGCAGATAAGGTCTACTCTAAATCTGGACAGTATTGTGTTTGGTGTCTCTCTGCCAAGACTCACTAGCTTTCTAAAAGGGGTCTTTCTACAGTCACCATGTGCTGGACCGTCAGCATGATCACCCAAATGGGACTGAAGCAGTCTCCAGCACATTTTTTTTCTCATCAAGGAGCAGCTAGCAAGTCCAATGGAGTGGAAGGAAGAGTAGCCCTAACTGACATGAAAACATGAAAAGAGAGGCTGCTGAAAGCCATCAAATGTACCCAGTCTCTTCAAAGATAAATAGATATTGGAACAATTTTGAATGGGACAATGTTGAATGAAGATGATAATATGGCTTCAGTTACTATTTTGTTACCAGCTTCTGTCTGGGCTACTGCAGTGTAACACACCTTGCTATAAGTAATTGTTGCATTTCTTTAGCCTCTCAGCCTGCTTGAGCAGATCATGTCTGCTTTTGTTTTCTGTGCAGTCTTCCCACAGAATCCAGTCAAATTTAAAATCCTGGTATTTATGGTCAGGCATATGATGGTCAGGGAAGAAGGCACATGTGCACTAGCTTAGTGCTGATAGCTTAAAATGGAAATCGTGACTTACAAACCTATTCCAAAGGCCTAAGGGAGCTATCCAGGTCTTTAGAAAGCTTTTCTTCCTTTCTTCAATCCAGGAATCACTTTGGACATCATGTAAGCTGTTCCTAAAAAACTCCTGTGCACTCTACATGCACAGGAACTTTTTGGGTACTTGTCATCAATAATTGACACAGCAAGCATAGGTTTTAATTAATTAAAATATGCTTTCCCCCTGGAGAGAAAAGGCAAAATCGAGCACCACAGAGATACCAGTCATATTATTTAATGCACTTTAGAAATACATTAAAATAACCCACCAACGAAGCAGAACAGCAAATCTGAAAAGAATGGCTGAAAGGGTGACTGCATCACAAATAATTTTGCACAATGGTTTTGCAGTGGTATCTGCATTTTAGTTAATCACTGCTATTAGGGTAAGTAAATAAAAGAACAAAAAAGATTTGAGAAATATCTTAATTTAAAAACAACTGAGAGCATGAAACAATTTGACCATCATGTTGCTCGTTATGTTGCACAAGAAGGATGTACAGATGCCCTATCTAGTGTCTGTCTACAGATTTACCAGTTCAAAATAAGGAGTAGAAATGGACAAAGATATCAACAAGCTATATTTAGAGTCAACTCCTTAAGAATGTCTGGAATTACTTGGCAGAACAGAAAGATGTAAGAAATATGGCAATTCTCACCAACTGTGCTTTATTCAGTTTATTTCACAGGACATTTGCTTCTTGTTATCAAAGCATACCAAAACAGAATCAGTTGTCTACAACTTTTAGGATAGCAAAACCTATTACAGTAGATCTGGTTTTGTCTATGCCAGCGGCTAGGAAAATCCCAATACTTCAAACTTGGTTATCTACTATATTGTAATTCAGCTTAAAATACTCGTCTCTCTAGTACGCTCCTGGCCACTCACAGACAACACCTAGTCTGTCAGCCGTTTAAGCAGACAGAAAAAGAAGTCCCTCCAATTATGAGCATTAAGAGATAGGAGTTAGATGGTTTCTTTGCTCATTTATGAGAAATGAACAGAAATACCTCAGAGCATAAGCAAATTAAGAAATAGGTTCACGCTGCTATAAAGACTTACTGATCAACGTCAAGTGAGAGCTGTCCACGTTGCAATAAAAACCTACTAGCTATAATGGCAAAAGAGTTCCTACAGCAATACTGCTTATTAGACTATCCATAAAATCTAGCTATCAGAAAGTATATTTTTATTTGACTTAAACATAGTGTGTTGGTAGATTAGATATATATATTATCTAATATATTATTAGATTATTTATAGAGAGAGATATAGGTTAGATATAGATTAGGTAGATTACATACACTTACAAACAGGTAACACTGGCAAGCTCAGAAATCAAGGTCCATTTTACTAGGAACACCTTTTATACATATCCTCAAAGTTATAAAAAAATCTGATTCCAGGAGTGATGTGATTTCTAATTGCTTTATCTAGCTACCTATAGGTGTATAGGAATGGAGATTAATGGGAGCAAACAGTGCAAGAAAAGTTTTCATATATTTCTGAGGAAAGCAGTTGATACTCATTCTTCCCCTATGGAAGAAAGTTCATCTTGTTGATGGACTAACTCCCTAATACTAGAATTATCTTTTGAAACTACAGTTGTTTTTTGAAGAACATCCTGATCGGGAAAAGAATCATCTCAGCTGTAGATTTGAAGACTGTCAGGATAGCTATCTACAGGCAATGGTGCTCCACAGCAAGAAAATGAAGTTGTAAAATTGCCCAGTAAAAAGGTTTTCACTCTTCAGTTGTTGGAAATGTGTTTAATGTTTGAAGCATCACCTCAAGATAGGTATGGACCTCAGCAATAAAAATTGTATGTAAGAATATATATGCATTTCCATTGTGAGGTGGACAATTATAGTCAAACTTGGAACAGGCTTTCCTGGCAACATCACAAGAAAATGTTTACACATCATTACCAAAAGATGAACACAATTAACTGAGGATTCCATGGAGAATATAACCACAGCATTTAATAAACTGGCATAAGTGAATAAAGCATTGTTAAATCAACAAAGAAGAAAACACATAGGGAAAGACAAAAAGGCACTCTGCAGATGAAAACAACACCCAGAAGTCACATAGAAAATGCTGTACCAAAGTATTTTAAAATATTTCCTTTTTTAAAAATGGCATCTGTTATTCAGTTAAAAGAATCTCAGTAAAATTTGGCAAACTGCAATATGGTGTCTTTGCCAAAACAATCACAGCCTTAATTAGATACAAAATTCAATGTGTACTAGAAAAAGTAATTCAAGTATAGGGAAGAAAATAAGAAAGAAAAAAGTTAAATTATATGTTAAGAAATAAATCTCCCTATTCTTACACTGACAGTCTTATGATTTGAACAGGAGTTTCATAAGAAAAGACATTTTAGTAAGACTCTGAAGCACACTCGAATTCAGAAATTTAGGCACCTTCAATGGACATAAAATCCTTATTTGCTTGTGCTTGTTTCTTCTTTCTTAAACATCAAACACTGTCATACAGGATATTTGTAATATTTGTGATATTGACATTTTTTTTAAAAAATACTTCAGACTTTCAGTTTGTCATTTTGCCAAAAAAAGTGTCGTGAAATGCCAATATGTACCAGCCGTGTTTCATATGAAACAGATATAAGATCCCACTTCTAAACTTTAGAGCCCCCTGACAGATTGGTGAATATTGATGTGATGTGATCTCAGATAGTCCAGGTAACCTCAATATAATGACAGATGTTAAAGTCTCATACCACTCTCATATTTCCAGTCTAAGGGTGGGTCTCCACTGAAGGCAAAGTTCCACAGTCAGATTTGCATCCATGTTACCACATTGTCCCAATAGCAGTGCTCCTGGTTACACATAACTAACTGGATCCAGGAATGGATCTGGCTTTTCAGGACATCTATCTATCAAGAAAAAATTCATTTTCCCTCATAAATTTTGAGGCAAATCCATCCTTTACAAACACTACCATCAACACAGGGGAGGAATCAAGAACACTGGATCTGTGGCAGGCTTAGGAATAAATGATTTAAAGTAATTGTGACAGCACCACATCCTTGGTTGCCACTCTGACTGGATCTCTAGTACTCCTTTCCTCTCGGAAAAGCTCTTCTCCAAGAGTTGCTTTATTTTTTTTTATAAGCTCTGTGCTTTTGGAGGCTTATAATAGAGCTGACCTCTGGGTATCTGGGAAGCACCTCCTGTCTCTCATTTCTTGGTTTCACATGTTTTCCCTATTCTTTTCAGCCTCCTTCCTAGAAGAAAGATAAACTGCAGCTTCTGTGTTTCCCCAGCTGCTGCACACCTCACAGTTAGTCCCAGCTCCCTAGCTGGTGATGTGTCTCCATAGTGACTTTGTATTTGCCAGGCTGGCATCACACAGCAAAGCTCACATCCTACAGTTCCAGTGCTATTTCACATTTCCCAACTAGGAGAGTAAATCCCTAACTTCCTTAAACTGGGGATTTGACAAAGCACAGGCACCCACAGCTGACTTCAGAAATTACTGAGCTGTAGCACTCCAGAGGCAGGGAAGGTGAGCCAGGGAAGGTTCCATATGTGCTTGCTGTATTTTTCCATGCTTTATTCTTCCATGCTTGCCAGGTCCTCTGAGTTAGATATTTGGCATGCCCTCTCACGGCATTTCTTAAATTCTCAGGTTGAATTGACCCATAAAACCCCATCTCGCTCTCAGGAATCTGAAGGAACCATCAGCATCAGGCCGTTACTTTAAGTGCCTACAGCCCTGTTACATCTTACAGCTGTGTATATATTTCACCAGTGTCAGTCTAATCCAGACCATAGTACAGATTAAAAACATTGACTACAAGCCCTCTTTTCGGTGCTAGAGGATGGTGCTTCTCAACCTGCACAAATGTGCCTGTGAAGAAGAGATAGCAAAAACCAACCTACCTTCAGAGCATGCTTAAATTCATGACACAGGCCTCTCCTTCTCTAGGAAGGTTAAAAGAAAAAGTTTAGGGCAACTTTATTGACACAGGCTGAAGAGGTGTAAAAGCCTTTGGCCGTGTGGATAGACCATTCACTGACGACCAGGCACACCTTTCCTCTGCCTGGATCCATGCTTTGCCAATGTGGACGAGCAGCTCAGCTATCAGATCCATGCTGAAGGGGAAGAATCTTCACTGTTTCTGTTGGTATGATGCCAGCAAGTAGCAATTAATACAAAATTAACAGAGAATGCTTTGTCAGGGGCAAGGGCTTGAGTGGAAAAACCTGTGGTTCTGGGCTATCAGGTGACTGTTTAATGCCAAATTCACAGTACACTTAAAGCAGCCTGGTGTCCCATCTTATGCCTCCTGCCCTGCTGCCCCAAGCAAAAGCGGGAGGTCTCCACGTCAGACTCCTGGAGACCGGCTTCATTCACCGAAGTTACTCAGTCAACAAGCAGCCCTTTGGGGCACTTGTCCCTTCCTGGCAGGGAGGCTGACGGCGGGCGCAGGGCCGGCTGTCCCGCGCTGCAGGTCTCGCCACACGCTCTGGGACAGCCAGTGAAGCGAGCGGCCGACGGGCCGGGAGAGAGGAGAGGGCGGCACGCCAGCCCCGTTTTGAGCACGCAGCGGAGGCGGCCGCGCACGGGAGGGTGAGCCCCGTGGGGGCGCTGCTGTAGGGGGCGCAGCAGCGCGACAGCCGCGGCGGCGGCCCGGGCCGGCGGGGCCCGGAAGGCGCCGCGTTCCCTCCCGGCCGCTGAGTGGCGGCGGCGGGTCACATGCGCCTGGCCGTGCCGTGCCGTGCCGGGCCGTTCCGTGCCGTTCTGTGCCGGGCGGGAGGCGGCGGGCGGCACTGCCCCGGGCGACATGTCCCACCAGACCGGCATCCAAGGTACCCGCGCGGCTCTCTCCCGCCGGCGCTCACCCGTCCCTTACGACAGCCGGGCGCCCCTTCCTTGCGTCCTGTCCCGCTGCCAGCGGGGCGGGCGGCGGCCGGAGCGCCTTTCCCCGCGGCTCGGGGCGCGGGCGGCGGCGGCCGCTGCTGCCGACGTTTAACAGTCCGTTCTCTGCGGAATTTTCTCCCCCGCCGCGTTCTTTGTTCGCTGCCGGAGGGCTCGGTCCTTTCCGCGGCGGGATGACGGGGGGAGCCGAGCCGAGCCGAGCCGCGCGCGGGCGAAACTGCTGCCCGGCTTCTGCCCCGGGCGGCTGCCGCTGCTCAGGGTCGAACCCCGAGCTCCTGCCTCCGTCAGGCGAAAATTCACAGGGTTTATCTGCACGGCTGTCGGCGCGGGCGGGGAGCCCGCCCGGGACAACTGTTCGTTGCAGACACTCCTAAATGGCGGGGAGGGCCCCCTTTGGCTCAGCTACCTGCGCTGGGCGCAGGTTGTCCCGTTACAGCGGGGCGAGTGGCGGGGGGG
>WBNH01006634.1:0-101134 GCA_013401255.1 Urocolius indicus | reverse complement strand
GGCTCTTCATTCCCTTGCTCTCTCTTCTGGCAATGCTGGAAGGAGGAGTAGAATAGTATATATCCTGTTGATTGCCACAAGCAAGAAGAGTGGCTAAGCCTCTTCTGCTGCTCTCGTTCAGGTCTTTGAGGATCTTTTGTGTTCAGAGGAGAGCTGTAGAGAGCTTGGCAGCTTTCCTGCCTCAGCAAGCACTAATCGGGGGTCCTGTTTGCAGCAAAGCACCAAGTTCTGGAATTTGGAAGAGGAATAGCTCTTCTTGTGCCATTGCTGGCTTTAGCTACAAACAGGCTACTGTCCCTCATAAACAATTGCAAGATTTGGCAGCATGGGCTGCTCTTTTCTGGAAACAGAAATGAAGTCATGGGGACAATGATACATACCAGGCAGTTGCTAAAAGGACCGTACTTTAAAACAGGCCAGTGCAGATTAATAACGTAGGAAGTCACAGAATGCATTGAGCTGTGGGAGAATAGACTAGAATATGTTCACAGTCTTCTCAATAATTTGAAAGTAATATTCTCTGTAAAATATTTGTCAATTAAACATAAAATTTAATTATATAGGTCTCTGCTATGCATAAAGTTTAAGGAGAAAATAATATCGCTCTGGTGTGAATTTAAAAACCTTTATGTGGAAAAAAGTGGATTGATACTTGATAGGGAGATGGTTTCTCAAGCATCTGGCTTCAAAATATTACTAAAGGAGGTGTCACATTTCTGGTGTTGGTGCAGGATCTGCAGTGTTCTTGTTTTGGTGTGTACAGTTGAAAGGAGAGAATGAAGAGCAAAAAGGTATTAGGCAAGAAGAGGACAAAAAAAAAAAAGAGGTCTGGGGAAACCAAAAGGCCTAGAAAGTGGCACAGTATTTATGTGGAATGGAATGGTGAAGATCAGCAGAGATGATTAGAAAAGCTGGTGGCAGGTTACAGTGAGGTTCTGCACCGGTTAGCGGGAATTTGCTAACTGGGGCAAAGCTGGACTTAGGTTGGTAAACTGATGCAGGTCAGTTTGTTCAACACCCCTTTTCTCTTTCACATAATTTTGGAATTTCAGAATGGGCCTAGGTGTCACTTTAATAGGGCATAAATGTAAAATGTCTTGAGTATGGGCAGTGCTATTGCTGGATACCATCTGACCATCTGTTCAGTTGGCCTCAACCTGACTACAAATAATCCATTTTATTTATTTCCTGGTTTGGTGTTTGTTTTGCTGGTGCCAGTGCATGTGTATGTGGTGGGATTACTTAAAGGACCAGTTTGCAATAAATGTTCTTCAATAAATGCTGTAAAAACCCCTGTCTATGGTATAATTAAACCGATTTGCACTCGGATTACTGAGCAGAGCAGTTAAGGATGATCTTCACATGAGGCAAGCACAGTTCTTCAGTGTGCTGAGGGCAGTGTCACATTTGCGGTATAGCATTGATGTGAATTACAGACATTTTAGAATATGTTAGTTACTTCTTTGTAAATTCATGTTGTGTTAGGTCAGGGTTTGAACAATGTCATCGAGATACTTACAAAGAGATGAAATGGTGTGACAGATGAGCAATGAGTGGCAGCTTTCACTGGTACTCTTCAGAAAAGACTGGCACTTTTGCCAGACAAGCTGTAACATTTTCTTGGCAGGTGTAAAGTTTCTGTCTGAACATTTGTACTAAGCCTCCAGACTGCATGAAACTATTGTAATTTGAGATGTGTCATATTTTTTATGGTGTTACTGGGTTAACTCTGAAACTTGAGAGTGATGATATGATGTCATCTTCAGTTTTCACAAAGTTGAAAATCATATGGTGTGCTAGAAAGTGGGACTGTTCTGTAATGTTGCCTGTCGTCTTTGTGTGGTGTGCCAGTGGTTGGAACAGTGCATAGCATAGAGGGAACATGACTTTTTCAGTCCAACTATGTAGTGAAGGGCCAGCTGTACGCCTTTCCACTGTTGTTCATACCTTTGTGAAAATTCTTTGTCCTAGGGAATCGAAATGTGTTAATTTGGTTACTTTTCTCTTTTTCAGCTAGCGCAAGTGTTAAAGATACCTTTGTTGGAGCCAGAAATGGACAATACAGGCTTTTAAAAATAGTCATTGACAATGGTTAGTAGAACTTCATTCTTTGTCTCTGATTCTTTTAGATATTTTCCTAGTTGTTTCACTGACTTACATAGTACAATTGTTTAAAAAAGAAAACTCTGCAAAACTTACTAAGGTCTTTCATATCCAGAAGGTGAGATGTAAGCTTTCCAGTATGATACTATTGTATTTTTGCATATTGATTTTTCTTCCAAACATCATTTCATATTTTAGCAAGAACTGCTGTGTATTTCATGTGGATAATATAAATGAACTGTCTTTTCTTGCTAAGGAAAGAGCAGAGGAGAAAAAATTCCACACCTGTGCATTGTTTTGGCACTTTGGTCACTTTCATTAGACAGATTCTTACACAGCACCTAGTCACTTTAGATGGAGTATAAATGTTGCCTGCCTTTTATACTGGGATCAATTGCCTATAGAAAATTCCATTAAAGCAGATGCTTAAGTAGTAAATGGCTGCATAGAAAATATATTTAAAATCTGTAATGTTGTACAAATTTTCAAGGCTGAAACCGTTTCTTAAATCTCACATATAGGTATTCATAGATATTTTTTATGTTATATCTAGAAATTTGTATTACATATATTTATAAATTCACATAATTTCTTGCAGAATTTAAGATTCATCTTTGAACTTGTTGGCAAGTGATCAAGGCTGCAAACGTTGCAAGATAGAATGTGTAATTACATTTTTTTACTAGCAATGCTGGTTGCTTGTATAAGACACTTCATGGTTTAGTCCTTCTTTCAAGTACGTCAAATGCCCACCTTCAGTTTTTTGTTCTTTCTAGAGTTCATTTGTCTGCGTTACACAGAAATGCTTGTTAACTGAAGAACAGTACATGTATGAACATGTACATACAGACACAGAAATACTTTTATGGTTAGGTAAATAACCTTCTGTTACCTTTTTTTTTTTTACCTTGCTTTTTTAGGAAGTCTTCTGACATTTTAATATTGTTTTCCTTAAGGAAGTGTCAGTATTAATACTATAGGCAGGCCACTGTGGTAAAGTTATACTAGAACAAGGTAGCAAATGCTGGCATTCTGTTATTTTTTTTTTTCTTCCATTAGGGAAAGTAAACAAATATGTGTTGGTATGTATGCTACTTTTTAAGTTGAAATGAAGCCTAAAATAAGGTACAAATTGAAGACGTTCCCTATATTTTTTTAAGTGTGTAGAGATATGCATTTTGTGTCTCTATAGAAGCAGAATCCCATCTTTGGTAATATTTTCCACAGTTTGTAAAGAAACCTCTAAAACTCAACAGAATACTGGAAGTGAGACAGTTGTCTCATCTGCAAGAGCTTCCAGCAATTGCCCTTAGTCAACAGATAATAGTGAAACTGAATTCTGCTAATCTGAATTAATATGAGAAGGCGTTTGCTGCTGGGCAATAGAATTCCTCTGATTGTATCTAGGTGGTATAAAGCCACCTAGAGTTCAGAATTGGCAAGTACATTCTGAATACTTCTCCAGGTGTACAACTTCAGCTAGCTACTTTACATCTTATTCAGAGAAGAGGCAAACACTCCCTGAGCTGTTCATGTTCTGTGACTTGCTGTGGTAGAGTGCCTTGCTCTGAAACTTTTGGCGTAGAGACCTTTGTATATGGTTGTATTTTAGTGTGAAGTTGCAGAAGTTAGGTCCTAGACTCATAAAAGATATTTTGCATAATACCTACTGTGGTGTCCTCAAACTGTTGTTGTTTGCCATTAAAGGCCATTTAAAAAATGTATTTCTCCTTTGGTTCTGAGGGATACTGTTTCTTGGGGAGCTGATTAATGTTTTGAAAGACACTGTATTAATACTTTCCTTTGGAAGCTGAGATGTGATTTATGAATAAGAGAAAATCTTGTTGCTACAGCTGTTCACATAATTAAATCTCATCTGAAGTATTCTATACAGACTTAAGCCAATTATACATAATAAACAACTTCGGTTGTTTAAAGAGACCACAGTTAGGAAGCTGTGTTAGAGATTTATCTACTTACATAGTCAAGTTAAAGTGATTAGTGCAAACATATTCATTCCAATCTCTTTTCACTGTATAACTGAGTTGTTGACTCCTTACAGTGAGTACAAACACCAATATGTTCTAACAGGAGCATCAATAATTCTAAAACTTAAAAGCTCACTCTCATCTTGTTTCTATTTGATTTAAAAATAAAAACTGTCTTCTGCCAGTTAATTTATTTCCCTTTTGTGTACATTATGGTAAAGCCCCTAACATCTACCTTATCCCTTCAGAGCAAAGAACCTGATGACAATCAGCAAGTTAGGGTTTGAACGTACAAGGCTTTCTTAGGAGTTCACCTGCTCTCACTCTGACCCTTCTTGACTTCCATTCTTGTGGGCATAATTCTGAAAGATGAAGTGTCTGATTAACCATCTGTTACAATTGCTAATTTTGAAAAACAGTGTTAATTGTATTGTTACTAATTGTAGCTTTGGTTATTGGTTACAGAGCAGCTTGTTGTGGGATCTTCTAGGCAGCCAGTTGGATCATGGGAAAAGGATTATGATTCTTTTGTCCTTCCCCTTCTTGAAGACAAGCAACCATGTTATATATTGTACAGATTAGATTCTCAGAATGCTCAAGGGTATGAGTGGATCTTCATTGCATGGTCACCGGATCACTCTCCTGTAAGTAACAGTCATCAGAGGCTTCATTTTTTTTAATGATTTTTCAGCAGTACCTTTTAATCTGAATCCTAGACAATGAAAGAAAAGGATTTGAGGAATGAAACATTCCCCAACCTTCCCCTGTCTTTCCCCCAAGGAAACATCTTTTTTTGAAGCTGATTGAGGAACAATCTCAGTGGGTCTAGATGGAGTGCAGCTGATGCAATTTATTTCTAGCCTATCTGGAGACCAGACAATGTTTTTGCCCTGTTTGTTTGTCAGTGTTTCATGAACGTTCATGGAGAGATATAGGACAGAAGTCTCAGTGGGTGTTATCATAAAGAGAAGGATTATAGTGTAAGCTCAAGCTGTTAATTGTTTTGCTTGCTGGCTGCCCAGCTGGCACTTAGGAATCTGTGACCTGCCACAGAATGTACAGTTTATTAGTCAGTAGTTGGAGAACATGGGAGGGAACTGAGGTTAAATTTAAGGATTTCTAAGAAAAACGAGGATACTGTGTACAGATTCTGGGAATGCGAGGTAGGGAAAGACAAACTAAAGCTATTCCAATATTCTATTTTCCCTAGCAGGAAATAAGACCCTAAGAGTCAGAGCGCATAAATGAGATTAGGTGGAAAAAGTGGGCTGTTGTGTTGAGGATGGCTTAATGGTGAAATGCCATGGAAAGATAGGACCATTGAGAGAATACGTGACTGAGACACGAGTTGATAGGGAGCAAACATCATTAGATCTTCTACCTGCAGAAAACTTTTCTCTTTTTTTGGTTCTGTAGTTGAACCAAAACTACCTGAAGTCACTATCAAAGTTCTTTGCAGTCTGCTCTTTCTTTGTCCATTATGTCCATTAGTACACAGACCAGTGACAAAAGATTCTTAACTGTGATTTTTGCCATTTAAAATTAGTAAAGATTATGTTGACTTTTATTTAAAAAAAACTTATACAATTACTAAAGCTGTAATTTAATTCTGAAGTTACTTTGATGGTAATGCATAATATCATGCCTTTGAGAATTTAATAGCATATGTTAATATCATGATTCAGAACTCATTCCATTGAGTTTATCCTCCATTAAGAATTACAACTTCACAATGCTGTTTTTAACACATAAAAAGATTTGCTCAAGATATTTGTTGTTGGACTTGGTACATCAACATGCTAGATTCTCTCCGTACACCAAAGACAAAAAAAAAACCCAAAAAAACAAAGAACCCAAACCAAAAGATGACTGTTTTATTGTATGCTAGGTTCGTCAGAAAATGTTGTATGCAGCGACACGAGCAACCCTTAAGAAGGAATTTGGAGGTGGTCATATTAAGGATGAAGTGTTTGGAACAGTGCAGGTATGTTTTTCTTTGTAAAGACAGCATGCTGACTTTAAATAATAAATATAGTAGCTGATGTTACTGGAGTTTCTGCTCTTTGATTAAGAAAAAAGGGGTTAAAATCTGTGTGCATTATTCCAACGTTAAAATGTAATTGGTGGCCTGTAAAAAGGTACCAACTTTTTTTTTAAATCTTGAACCAAGGATAGTAAGCTGTCAACTTTTTAGATTTTGACCATAAAATGTAACTCAAGTCGATGGCTGTTGTCATATGTAAACAGAATTTTAGTAGCTACTGATTTGTTCAGTGGAAATACTAATAGTTGACTGTTTACTGATAATTGGAAGGTGCATGTATGAAATATATTAGGTTTCTAAGGGATATTGAAAAGCCTGCAAATGCTGTGCATGTAAGGAAATATGAGGCTATTGTGTTACCCTGGTTCCTTTGGGAAATAAGTTATGTGGTTGTGACCTGTTTGTCAGGCTGACACCAGACACTTGACTCTTTAATTCATTGCCATTTTTAAAATAAATATGTTAGAGTTCTGAAAGATGCAGAATTTCTATAGCTTTCATGAAAGCTGATGATGACTTGGAGATCCAAGTTATCATTCCCTTTTTCCTCCTTCAGCAAAGACAGAATGCAGCACTTGTCTTCTGTTTAGCCTGTTAATTAGTTCTATCATATGCACAAATCTGAACTTGGCACTATTCACAGTGGAAGGTGGTGCTGAAGAAAGGGAAGGAGTTGGAGATCTGGGGAAGAATAGAGGATATGGTAGTGGGGGAAAAGCTGTGAAAGAGACATGGGCTGCTGTGCTGGACACACAAGTCCTTAAGGACACAAGGCTGATAATTCTGCTCACTAAACAAATAATGTGTTATATTCATCATTAACCAGTGATGGAAGCTTCATTATCCCAACAAACATTGCTAACAAACCTCCCAGGAGAGGCTGTGTTTCTAGAGAGGTAGATAACAGAGCTGCCAGATGGTTTACTAGTAGAAGTCATGGTTTGAGTTTTTTGCCAGTAGATCAACTAGTCCCTCACTGCCATTGCGGCAAACCATTATCAGCCTACGTGACGTAGAATCTGTGTGTAGCTCTACAGCTCAGAGCCTGAGCTTCTATCTTAGTCTGTTACTGTTTCTGAATATGCTTGGGGAAATTAGAGGACAGAGTGAATTTACTTTTTCCAGGTTCATTTTGTTACAGCTTTATATCTCTGATTTTGGTTTGTTTTGTAAGCTTCTTAACTGTAGCTGTCCTCTAATGTTCATCTGTGTGAAAATCACAGCTTCTTCAAGGGATTCAAGTCACAAACCTCACTCGATCATCACCATCCAAGGCATTATTCTGTCTTTATTTTGTTAGATACAAGGATGGTTTAGTTGTAACCAGCAATGTTGTCCTGATGAAACCTGATTATGGTTCCACTTGCTACCTGCCATGGTCCTGCCTCTGGGCATCTGAAACAAGGCATAATGGAATATTGGCACTAAAAAATTGTATTTGGGAAGGTGTATTTCCGCACCAGTCCTCCTTGCAAGTCCGTGGGGTACCACACACACGGCAGCACGGCACAGGCTGCTCCGATGTGCATTTGTCCCAAAAGTTGCTGCTCCTCTCTGCCTCTCGTGTGGGGCTGCTCTGCGGTGCACAGGCTCGCCAGCATGTCCTGTGCCATGGCCGCCCCCACTCTACAGTCTCTTGCCCGTCCGGGCACACTCGCATGAAGTTGCTGCTGCTGCTGGCTCTCAGTTCTGCTGTTGCTGTCCATAGGTTGCAGGGGTACCGGCTGCACTCTCACCACGGCTTGCAGAGGGGTCTCTGGTCTGGTGCTCCTTCCTTCCTCCTTCTCCGACTGTGGGGTCCACATGGTCGTCTCCATCTTGTACCACCCTTACACCTCCTGCCTGACACCTCAAATTCCCATCCCCAAATAGTGATGGCAGAGGTGCCAGATTGGCCCAGCCAGGCCAGGGGGTGGGTCTGAACCCAGGAGCCAGGGGAGAATCCAAAAACTCTTTACAGGGTCTTCACTGCAACCTGCTCTCCCTGTTACCAAGCGAAAGCAGCTCCTTGCTAAAATGTGACAGTAAGGTAGCATTTGTGTCTCACATTTTTTAGGCAGAAAGCTACCAATAAGCTGCCAGGCTGAGCAAACAAATTATTACAAGAAAACAGCTGTTTTTTTATTATTGTTATTACAGATGTGGCAATTTTGAGAGATTTTGTCCATGGAATAACCTCATGCAGTCTTCATTAATGCTATTTTTTTAATTAGCAAGGGAATTCTGACTGATTGTGAAAGTACTGCCCCCGGTACAATTCGGTACCAGGATAGCCCAGTGGACCCCACTGTACAGGAAGATGACCTGAATTTGCCAATACACCTGCATTTATACTCTGTCCAAATAAAATGACCATAACCGTGTGTGGGAGGTAACTGTTTTCATTTATGCTGCATAGAACATCAGTGAAGAAAAGTTTTTATTATCAAAAAGTGCTCAATATCAATACTGTGCTTTCAGGAAGATGTTTCACTGAATGGATATAAAAAATACTTGATATCCCAGTCGTCCCCTGCACCCCTGACTGCAGCAGAAGAGGAACTTCGTCAGATTAAGATTAATGAGGTACCTACAGTGTCTTTGAGTATGGGTGGGAGATGGGGTGGAGAGTTCCAAACAAAAAGTTGTTCTAGGGTGGAAAAGAACAGAACAGAAGATGGAAAGTTTCAGAAAGTTTAAGTAGACAAGAATCACAGAATCACAGAATGGGAGGGGAAGGGACCTTTAGGGATCATCTAGTCCAGCCCCTCTGCTAAAGCAGATCCACCTAACTTTATTTGTCAGTGAGTGAGACTGCGTGATGATGATGACTGAAGTTGAAATGGCATGATCTTGCAGAGTTTGCAAGGCCTAGTGTCTCAGTCAGAGGCCTGGCAACTGCAGAATGTAATTGTTGCGACTTTGGCCCTTAACGTGTATTTAAATCACTGGTTGTGCTTTGTTGTGAAGGGTGCCAGAGCACTGGCACTGGTTGCCCAGAGATGTTGTGGAGTCTCCATCTTGGAGACATTCAAAAGCCATCTTGACAGAGACGTGAGCAACTGGCTGTAGGCAGCTCTGGTTGAGCAGGGTGGTTTGACAAGATGACCTCCAGCAATGCCTTCCAACCTCAACCATTGGCAGAAGTGGTAGAGAATATACAAAATAGCAACTGTTACAATGAATGATTGCCAGAAGTACATCAGCAGCTTATTCGTGCTTAGGAAATGTACTTAGCTTCCAGAAGCAGTGCATTTATGACAAGGAATTCCAATAAAAACAAAAATCCAAACCAAAGCTGGTTGGCTTTTGCTACAGACACATTATAGAAGAACCTCTAACAAATGCCTTTAACAAAATAATTTGATGATTTCTAGCTGGTTAGTGACTGAAAAGCTTCAGAGGGTTCTTTTCTCATATTTTTAATTCACTTGATCACTGTTTGTTCAAACAAACAGTATTATAATCAGTCATGTGCTGAACTTATTATTTCTTTAATTTCTTTTTCTTAATTATTTCTTTTAGTGTTTTAGAGCTGTGGTATGTGTGTTGGAAATAGGATTTCTTTCTGCAGCTGGATATCAGCAAACCATCATGTTAAATGCATCTCTGTAGCTCCTCACATTTTCACTCTACTCTGCTTATTGCAGAAGTTTGTTCTTTATTGACTTCTTTTTTCTTTCATTGGTGTCTTTGTTATTTTCCTTGTCTAATTTTGATTAATCCAATATAGAAATGCATTCATCGTGGTCACACACCACATTTCATTTGAATGGCTTTAAAAACAAATCCCAGCAATGAATGTGGAACATCTATGATCACTTCTGATATTAATATTTTCTCTTATGCACTACATACATTGTGTTTAACAGCTGATTCATGCAGACTAAAACTTTACGTGCTATTACGAAACTTAATCAGTAACAACTGTGCTTTTCAGAGATATGGAAGCTGTAGATTGCTGCCATTTTGGCTTTGTTTGAAGCATCTTGGAATACATTCACTTACACTGTTTCTCTTTTCATTGTTTCCACCATTATGAAGCCTGCAATTAAACTCAGGAAATGAAAAGCTTTCTCATAAAAATAAATAAATTGAGTTTTCATAGGTATATTCTTTCGTAATTGCCCCAAGAAGGATTTTTACTTGGTCAAATCTGAGGATCACGTAGTGTGCTGTCAAGTCCCTGTACACAACACACAAATCTAGAAAGAGTGTAAGAGCAGGGCTAGAAGGCAGTGATAATTCTTTTGAATCCCTTCTGTTGCCTCAGTGTTTGCAGGTAGGGACCTTTCTGAGCAAGAGATGTCTTACTGTATAATTGTTCTTAACAGGTTTTTCATCCAACATCTAGTCTGGTCTTTTTTCTGAATTCTCATAAAAGTTCTTGTTGGCCATGGATCCTATCTAATCCACATCTTGAATAACTACTCTGTAAAGAACCACTGCCTGTTATCTACTAGTTTGTTCTGATATCACTACAGATTGTGTGGGAAAGGCAAAGTCATTAAGTCATTCTTCACTTTCAGTCCTCACCCCAACTCCCTTTTTGAGAGAGCCAACTGTATCCCAGAGAGCCAACCGTATCCTGGGGTGCATTAAAAGAAGTGTGGCCAGTAGGTTGATAATTCTGCCCCTCTGCGCTGGTGAGACCCAGCTGGAGCTCTGGAGCCCTCAGTACAGGAAAAACATGGACATATTGGAATGGGTCCAGAGGAGAGACACAGAAATGATCAGAGAAATGGAGCTCCTTTCCTACAAGGACAGGCTGAGAGAGTTGGGATTGTTCAGTCTGGAGAAGAGAAGACTCTGGAGAGACCTTATAGCAGCCTTGCAATATTTAAAGGGGGGTTATAATGAAAGATAGGGACAACTCTTTAGTAGCACCTGTAATGAAAGGACAAGGGATAATGTTATTAAACTAGAACAGGTCAGATTCAGACTAAATATAACAAAGGCAATTTTTACAATGAAGGTGGTGAAAGACTGGAACAGGTTTCCTTATCCCTGGAAGTGTTCAAGGTCAGGCTTGAACAGGGCTCTGAGCAACCTGGTCTAGCGAAAGATGGCCCTGCTCATTGCAAGAAAGGTGGACTTAAATGGCATTTAAAGGTCCCTTCCAGCCCAAACTATGCTATGATCTGTGGACCTCTGCTGTGGACCTTCCTTAACAGTTTTCTCTTCTGGGCTGAAGAGTCTTATTCTAGGTAGTTCTTCCTTCTGAAGAAGACACTCCATACTCTGATCCTTTTGCTTTTCTCTGCAGTTTTTCCAGTTCTGCTATATAACTTATGAGATGGAGGGATGGGGAAGCCAGAACTGCATGTGGTATTCAAGATGCAGGCATGTTGCTGGTATCTGCTGTGTGTAATGATGTGTTCTGTTCTTCTTTTTCTAACACTTTGTAACATTTTATTTGTGGATGAGGGGTGTTGTTTATTTTGGGATTCATTTGGGGCTCTTTTGCCAAGACTGCCCACTGGGCTTGTATTTTGGGAGAGATTCAGTGTGACCTGCAGGGCCTTGCTCCTGAATTGTAGTATCTAGCTCAAGCCCATCACCATACAGGTAGAAGAGAGTTGGATTTTTTTCCCACTGCATAAGTTACTTCACATTTACTCAGAGGAAATTTCATCTGTCATTTTATCCCCCACTCAGCAGCCATATCTAACAAATCTTATTATGTGAATTTAAAATTGACTTAGGTGTTTTTGTTTTAATGGTCTGAAATATGTTACATTGTGGACATCTTGCTCATTTTCTTAAATCTGGAATTATGCTGGGTTACTCTCTTCCCTTGCATATCCCTACTCTTCACAGCTCATTTGTATGTTTGGATTTTTTCCTACTTGTGTTTTAATATGGTATTTTATTAGGGTTTATCAATTTTTGTGATGCCTATTTTGTGTCTATTAATCAGGCTTTTATGCAGATACATATTCCAAATAGTTTTTGTATAACCATCTTTATGCAAAAGTAAGCTCTTCTGCCTGCTTTCTCCTTCATTTTCCTTGTCACTGACAAGATATTCCTTAAATGTAGAGGATAATTTAGCGCTGCCCCAAGTACCTTTTGGTTTTCATTTTATCAGTTTGTTTCACATTTCATTAGCATCTCATTTTCATTAAATGAGATGTTCATTAAAGCTGAACATCTTCTAGTTGATTGGTCTAAGACCTTCACTTTCTATCTTGTTTTCTCAAATAATTAGTGACTAACATAACTGGACTATGAACAATTGCCTATCTTGCAGTTACCCTGGAATTGTTTACTTTGTACTAGACCTTCTAGGAGTCAATAGTTAAGATTTTGTTTGGTTTGGTTTTGGTATTGGCTTTTGGGGGAGAGTATTGAAGGAGGAGGGAGGGAAGTTGCTTCATTTTTCCTTTAAGAACATCAGTTTTGTCTCATGCTGTAATTTTGTGCTTCCTCTGGAAATTCTAAGTCCATAGAAATCACATTTCTATGTTTTGACCTATGTTTTTCAAGATACAACAAAGCTCATAAGCAGTATTGTCAGTTTAGAAGTATTACACAGCATATGAAAATCCAGCTCTTTCCTCCTGGTTTATTGTATGTGTATACCAGAATTTAACTTAGAGCTTCTTCACTGACGCCAGAGCCAGATTCTGTTGGCTCTGCAAAGCTGGCCGTTTCAGAGACAGGACAATGTTTTCAGGTTAGCAAGCAAATGAAATGAAATGAAAAATGTAAATCTGTTGTATATGGGAATAGTGTTTTAGGATGGTTTATTTTCAGAATAGCCACTGCTATCTCTTTGTGTGACCATATGCAAAGCATTGTCAGTTACTGTGTGAGACCAAATGAATGCTTTTTGTTTACACCTCAACTGACTTGTGTTCCAGGTACAGACAGACGTTGGTATAGATACGAAGCATCAGACGTTGCAAGGAGTAGCATTCCCCATTGCTAAAGAAGCTGTTGAGGCTTTGGAGAAATTGAAAAATAAGAAACTCAATTATGTCCAACTGGCAAGTATAAAATACTTAATGTTTTTATAGTGAGTATAAGGTAGATTGCCCACATGTTAAACAATGTGCTTTGATGACATACACTGATAAATTACTGTTTAGTATTAAATCCATTTTTTTCCATCCTATCATTTTCTCCACTTTTCTTTGTGTGTATTAACTATATTTAGGTTTGCTTTGTTAACAGCAAATTGATATGAAAAATGAAATCATTAGTTTGGCCAACACACTTCATACTGAACTTAAGGACTTGCCAAAAAGAATTCCAAAGGATGCTGCACGCTACCACTTTTTCCTGTATAAGCATGCCCACGAAGGGGACTACTTGGAGTCCATAGGTATGAGAAAATTTCCCAATATGAAATTTCATTGGTTTTTTTAAAGTGCTGTAGTAATTCTGAGGCAGAGAGAAAGATGTATCATAAAAATTATCTGTCTCTGCATGTGCATAAATTTCAGTCATTTGGTTCACTGACTTCTGAAGAGTCCTTATGTTTAGAAAGTAGTGAGCTACCACTTGTGACTATGAACATCCACGAAACATAAAGATATTGACCATTCTCACATCCCCCATTTGAAATGAAACACTTGCTGAAGCAATGTGAGGAAAGGCTGTGAGAACTGGGGCTGTTTAGTCTAGAGGAGACTGAGGGGGGATCTTATTAATATTTACAAATATCTAAATGGTGGGTGTCAGGAGGCTGGGGCATCCCTTTTTTTGATGGTATCTAGCAACAGGACAAGGGGTAATGGGATGAAGTTGGAACACAAAAAGTTCCACTTAAATATAAGAAAAAACTATTTTACTGTGAGGGTAAAGGAGCCCTGGCACAGGCTGCCCAGGGAGCGTGTGGAGTCTCCTTTCTTGGAGGTCTTCAAGACCTGCCTGGACACGTTCCAGTGTGACTTGATCTAGGTTGACCTGCTTCAGTAGGGGGGCTGGACTAGATGATCTCTAAAAGGTCCCTTCCAACCTCTGCCATTGTATGATTTTATGATTCAAAAAAGATCCAGAATGGTGTTCTATTTTTCCCTTTCAGACCACATAGTTGATTTGCAGTGCTTTTCTGCTGTAAATGATCTTATCATTTTTGTTTTTGTTGGAGCATAGTTATGGTCTCATTTGTGTGTTTTTCCTGCAGTTTTCATCTACTCTATGCCCGGGTATACCTGTAGTATACGAGAACGAATGCTCTACTCCAGTTGCAAAAGTCCACTGTTAGAAATTGTGGAAAGGCAGATGTGGATGCAGATAATTAGAAAGGTAAGTACACTGTATATACTGGGATTTTTGCCATCCCTTTGTTCCCTTCTTAATAGCTAACTATCTGTGCCACCACCTTCTCTAACAATGAAGAGTGTTGTGTAACTCTTAGTTGTTTCTGCACGGAAAATACTTAATGATTAAGCTCCAGATACCGAGATAAGTCATGGAAGCTTTTTTTCTAGTTTATAATTCCTGCACTTTCACAAACATATCTGTGGGAATCAAGGGAGTGTTTGAGAATACTTTGAAGGACTATTTAGAACTAACACGATTTTTTACTCTAAGGCCTGTCATGTTTTGGACCCACAACACATTGCTGTTGCTTGAGTAATTTTAAGTTCCTTTAAAGATAAGGCTATTTGAGGATTTTCAAAATAACTTCAAGCTGCAGTTCTGGAACATTAAACTGCTATCTTAGGAGTCCTTGATGAGCAAACAAGAATTTGCAAGTTAGTTGATCTTTTCACGTTGTATGGATTTTACTTCTGTGCCATAATTTGCTTCTTGCTTCCAGAACAGAGATTGTAGAAATGGACTGTTTGTGCAACGTGTGACCTATGGTTGCATTCTTACAACTTGTGCTATAAATTTAGGAAAACTTGGAGGCTTGGTTTCTGTGGGGATTATGTCTACCTGAGAAATAGCAGAGTTATACTCACCATTTTTCCTGAAGTGACGTGAATGAGGTAGATGATTGCTTTGTGGGTTTATATGTAATTATTTCTCGGAAATTTCTTCTACAACAAAATAAATGTACTGTCTGACTCCTGAAATTCCCATAGACATACTTCTGAGTCATATACTGGTAATAGCAATATTGGGGCTGACAAGTCCATCAATTGCTATGGCTGGCAGGCCATGAAATGTTGAATGCTCAGCAGAGCAGGGCTAAAGCATTTCTCTGAATTCTAAATTCCAGTAATTCAAAACAGTCGGGTTTGGCTTGAGAACTAGATTTTCTTTCCATTCAGGTTATATGCTTAAATTTTGAGAAACAAAACAACCCCTACTTTTCTTCATTAACCTTCCTTCAGCTTTTTCCCAGATTGAATTCTTGCTGAGTTCTAGTAGCCAATCATATAGGTTAATCATATAAGCTGTTCGTACTCCTCCCCTTGTATCTCAAGAGACAATAAGTATGCTCGTTGTTTTTACAATGAATGTTTAAAGCACACTGTTAGTGAAAAATTTAAATTCTTAAAATAGAGATGATACTGGGAGAAGGAAAAGATTTTATTTTAGAAGGGAGAATAAAGAAGGGAAATTGTAGTTCTGAAAGACTCACATGCTGCTTTCTTTTATTAAGGAAGTTACTTTACAGATGAGTAAGTACTTGTTTCCACATGGAGTGTGTACGCCTAGGTAGTATTAAGAATGTACACAGTGCTAAAGGTTGGGAGAATGTAAGTTTCTTGGCATAAGTACTGGTAGTTGTACTTATATTTCAGGAAAAATAATACACTTGTAAGAGTATAGTGGATTCTTAAAAACTATCCAAGATTGCTTTAGGCATGAGGCACAAATTGGAGAACATTTCATACCAGATTCTGGATATTATTGCACATATGGTTTTAATATAGTACTTAGAACTTCAGTTCACCTTTTTAAAATCTGTCTTCAAGAGGAATATGAAAATTTGTATTTTCTTTTTTCACAGATTGAAATAGATAATGGTGATGAGTTAACTCCTGACTTTCTTTATGAAGAGGTTCATCCAAAACAACACGCTCACAAACAAAGTTTTGCTAAGCCAAAAGGTCCTGCGGGAAAGAGGGGAATACGCAGACTGATTAGAGGTCCAGCAGAGACCGAAACACCTAGTGATTAGAAGCTGTTGTTTGCATTTGTTATAAAGTAAGAAATGAAATTGTGGCTTTTGGTAATGAACTGAAATCATTCCATTCATAGACGCTAGGGAAAAAAAAAACGCTCTTTTTACTCGTCTCTTCAGACCTCACCACTTTTTATATTGTTACATGATTATATTTGTTGACCATGTTTTATGACATGTGAAAAAGATTATTTTAAAGCTAGAAGAGGAAAACTAAGCGAGTACCCCTTTATTTTTAACTGAAGATCCATTATTTAATATCTGCACGTGATGATCAACATTGCAGACCTAAGAGCATGAAGCCCATGTATCCTGTGGGTAAGCTGCAGCTCTTATGAGTAGCCTACTGAGACCCCTCAGACTTCTCATGCAAGAGGAGCTGAAGGACTGTGTAGCGTTGTCCCAGAGAAATCTTTATTTTTCCTTGCAGCTCTTAAGGACAAGACTAAAATTGATGGTTTTCTTCTGGTTTTGACGTGATGTCTTGTTGGTTTTGATGGTTGTTTTGTTTGGGTTTGTTTTGGCTTTTGTTTTTGGTTTGGGTTTTTTTTTGTAACGTAAAAGATAAACTAAAATCAGTTATCCATCAACTAATGTAAGTATTCAGGAATAGCTGGATATTATTCTGCATAAAAGCATGGTCATTTCAAATTTATAACTAATTTAATAGAATTACCTTTTAAAGAAATCTGACATAGAAACACTACAGCTTTTCCAGACTTCTGTAACACTCATAAGCCTTACACATTCAGTACTGAATGACCAAGTAAAAGGCAATTAAAAGTGCATGAGTTCATATACTCAGTAGACTATGGAGCTGCTTTCAAAGCAATATGTGTAAAGTTTCTAATAAATAATTGATTGTCTGTGCACTTGAATCTAAAACTGTGCAAGTTCAATAAAAATTGAAGTAATTTTGCTTCATAATGGCAAGTTACTCTTGAGATCCTAGTGTGTTGGCAGCATCAACTGCAATTTCAACTTTCAAGGTATTCTGAAAATGAATATTCTTAAATGTTTGAACTTTAATAGTATGTTAAATCTCTAACAAAATCCAGCTAGGTATTGAATAACTGCTGGCAGCACCTGGTTAGGATTTTGTCCTTTTTAATTTTTGGTTTTTTTTTTTCCCCTTCTCCAAAATACTAAAATCAGCCAGAATGATGTAAACTTGATTGAACCCTGACTAATGTCTTTCATAGGAAGAGGGAAAACAGGCTATTTTAATAAGTGGATTAAAGAAGAATTAGATGTGGAAATTGAGGATTGGATGACCTTAAAAATTTGAAGTTGTGTACTGAGGCAAATACTAGTGGATAGACTCTATTTCCCAGGGGGGACTTGGTTTCTAGTGTTTCGCATGTGAGCTTTGGGGGGGTTGAATTATTTTATGTTTTCAAAGCTACATGGGAGCTGCAAGTCTTGGTTCACTACATATTATCATGGGTGCTGGTTGCACACATTCTATAGCTGAATCACAGCTTTACCTGGTGGAAGATAGATTTGAACCTTGCTTTGTAGGGAAGTAATGCTTTGACACTACTAGTTCTGGAGAAAATTGGATTTCTCTTCTATGTTATTTTGTTTGGAGATACTAGCTTGATATGGATGTCTGAGATTGCACTATATAATGTGAAGATTGCAATAGTTGTTGGTTTTACTGTGGTTTTTATACGCAATAGAAATTTGACCCCTCAGCTTTTTTTCATTTAATCTTACACATTACATCAATCCACCTCAGTTGCTCTTGATTCTCTGGCTAATCTCCCTGCCCTTAGCTAGTGGGTTCTTTTTCTACCTCCTGCCTTCTCCCTCCAGGGCACGGACCTGCTCTTTAAAGTGTTTCTTCTATGTACTACCTGTGGGCAAGCGTCATTGTTTTTTAACCATGGCTAATGTGCATGCAGCTCATTGTACGCTGTAATTAAATGTCTTTTTAGTTGAACTCTGAATACCTAATTCACTTTGGGTTTTGGGGATTTGTTGTGGTTTTTTTAAGGAAAACTTTTGAGCGTAGCAATTAAAAATTACAGCTAGAGGGGCTGTTGGAATTTAATATTTCTGCCTATGTGTCAGCCATACCTCTTCACACTTACTTGAGCCAAGAAAGGAGCGTCAGCTTTTTAATACCAAACACTTTACATAACTATATCAGGCCAAACTGTTCATTATGTGCAGATCTTGGGTTTTTTGTTTCCTAATCCTGCCCTAGGTAGATGAGGATAGGAGGTAAAAAGCTTAATCTGGAGGATGGCAGAGCTGGTTAAGTGATTATTGTGAGGGCATGTTTAATGAGCTGCTTTAGAGTTGGGCCCAAACCAGACAATGTAAGTTACCTTACTTGAAAATATTCTGTGTGAGTGTAGAAAGCCCTGAGCAGCCAGCAGAGTCGTGTCCCAAGCTTATTCCCCCCTCAAAGAGGACCGTGTGCAGTCCCGTGCTGCCTCGGTGGCCTCGCACGGCTGTTCTCCTGACACAGCAATAAGAAGCATCTGGCCTTTCCGTAGGGTCTGTCACGTTTACATCTGCGTCGCTGTCTCACGTGACGCTGCTACTGCTGTTAATCAATGTTCAGAGCCAGCACAAAATGAGGGCATTAATGACAGTTATTCCTTTAACTGTCTGGTCATTTAATAATGGAAAGTGTCTGTTCAGATTGTTGTTGGCCTTCATAAAGCCCAAAAGCAATGCAGCTGCTTGCAGTTAACTCACAAGCCATTAAGTAGTTCAGTAATGTGATAGGTGGTTATTTTTGAAATGTTTATGTTGCAAGGTAAATCTTTTAAAACACTCCTATCAGAGGTTTGTAAAACTGATCAAGGCAATAATTGCTCCACGATGAACACATTGATAAAGGAAACTTTTGATTTATGGTGTCTATGTATTCAATGAGAACCATCTTCAGATGCTAAAACCTAAGTTTACCTTATCTATTTTGTAATTTACTTTATAAATAAAGATTGATGCTTTAGTTTGGTGCTGTCCAAGTCCCTCTTTAATGAAGATCTGTATCTGCTGCCATCACGATGGCAGTGAGATGCAGTTCTCGTGGGGATGGGAAAGCAGGACAGAAAACAGGGTGTGTGTTCAGGGTGTGTGAGTGGAGGTGGGCACAAACAGAATTCCCGGCTTTTGTGTTGGAGAAAAATCAGTATGTTGGAAACAGCTGCTTTCCCATGCCTAGTGGAAGTAGCACATAGGCCTCTGTGGCAGGATCCAAGGGTGCTCATCTCCTGAGGTTTTCATGCTTTCAGTAATAAGCCCTTTCAAGAAGTTCTTCTGTCCTTTTAAAATGCTGAAGTAGATGATTAGTAATTAAACAGTTTTATCTATTGTTCTCGCTCAGTGTGAGGTGGCATAATTAAACTACTCAAATGATGTTAACGTTAATTTTTCTTTGTCTAAACTGAAAGTAATGAAGCCTTTTGAATTTGAAGAAATTGCGTGAAGTCTCCCTAGTGCCCTCACATTTCAAGCTGAAAAGAACATTTACTGGTTTAACTTCTCCTGAACTGTCCTGTCAACACATGCCCACGGGGAAATCAGCAATATGGCAATTTTGCAGTTGAAATAAAGAAACTTGAAGATGTGTAGGATTTGAGAGAATAATTTTAATGCAAAATGCTATGCAGGAACAAAGCTCTTCCTGCAAGAGGAGCAGGAAGAAGGTGAGGAAATAGGCTTGGACTCTACTTGACCATGAATAAGAGAAGCAATTGTATTTGCCTTTGGGCCAATGGGTGTTACAAATAAAACTCTCAGACCATCAGCCTTTATCAAAGATGAGGCAATTCTTCCTGTTTCAGTAATTACAAGTACTATGGCTGGTAAAAGATGTGTTGGCTCAAAAGACAACAGGACAAACTGATCAAAGAAGATCTGATAGAGTCTTAATAACTAATGAATACTGTGCATTCTTTTCAAAGCTAATGAGCTGGAAGCTGTGCATAGCCATCATATTCCATGCAGTATCTCTAACATACATGTCCGGTTCTTGCATTCTTTCCTTAGCAGCTACCAGCAGCTCATGTCCCCCCACCCCTTCCTTAACAGCACTATTCTTTGTCCCATTACCATTTGCTTTTCTCTTGCTGCTTCTTTCAGGAGTCTTAGTTGGAATTGCAATAAATCATTCTTGGTATCTTTCATTTTTGCTTCTTTCTGGGGGTTACCAGCTGGCTTTATGTTAGAATTCTGTAGCTGTTTAACAGGCAGAAGATGCTTTCACTGAGGCCAGTCACCCTGGAATGCCCTCCATGGCACCTCCCCTGCCAAGACATGACCTAGGCCAGACATATTAGCCCTGTCTCCCTCACAAGAACATCTCCAGGCTGGAGCTTTCTTCACCTAACAGGAAATATATCAAATTTTCTCACACCTCCAGGTCTATGAACTAGTTCCTCCCTTCACTCACAAATGACTCAAGTTGCTAATCTGTGTCCTAGAAAGCTTTACTTACAGTAATTATTACAAAGAAGTATGGATCTTAGTTTAGGAGAGTTAGATCCATTTTTATTAGGGGAAAAAGAAACAGAAGTCAGCTCTGTTATTCCCCTATTAGTATGTGTAAGTGCTGACTGTACTGTATGAAGACTTCAAAAACTATCTGAGGGGGAAAATGGGGAAGTTCCTTCTCCTTGCACTTTGTGTATTAAAAATATTTTTACAAAAATTTAACTTAACTCCATAAGTTTAGGTAGCTTTACCTCATTACCCCCCACCTCACACTTTCATTCCTCCCTGGAATAACTTTCTCTTGTTTGTTTCTGTATGAAAAAGGAGCTGACATGCTTCATTTTCACTGAGTGAGGGGAAAACTATTGCCAAAACTTAGGTACCACCACCAGCACTGCAAATAGTCATGGTCTATCATGACACAAGAACAGGAACACGTCTGCCTGTAGCTTAGAATCTCCTAAATATTTAGAATATCAAGGCTGGAGCATCAACAATGTTGTATTGCAGCAGAGGTGAACAGTGCTGAGTTACTACAGCAAACCTGCTTCAGGACACCACTGTGGCTGCATTCCAGCTCCAGCGAATAGTCATAAAGCAGACGTGATCTAATAAAAAGCCTGCACGTAACAGCTGGAGACATTCAAAACCAAACAACGGCTTTAGCAGACTTTATTCTGATTAAGCTTTATAGCTTTTTTTTCTCCACAAGCCCACGTTCAGAGCTGTCCAGCTCTTTTTTTTTTTTAATTATTATTCTGTGCACTGAGGTTGGCATAATGTCATCATTAGAAACGCAGGCAAGGTAAAATGACTGTTGTTTCCAAGCCTTAAAGGGACAGCACCAGAAATAATCACCTGCAATAATGGCGCAAAGGTTTTATTTACATTAACAGGCTTTTACAGTTGATGCTGAATAAAACTAGAAGCTGTTTAGGTGGATACCTTTTTCTAAATGAAACAATTTGCCTATTTGAAAAGGCAATACAGAGTGAGTTAATGGCCAGACATCTAATGATAAAAACACAAGTGTTAGGAAGCACATGCTTTCTACACAGATATTTATGTCCCCGACTGCAGTCAGGTCGTTTCTCACAGTTGTTCTTTGATAATAATGGAATTCCAAATTTAGCTGTATCCCAGACTATTTTCCTACCCCTAAGCCATCAAGAAAATGTTCATGAAGTGCAAAACAGAAGTGCAAAGACTTAGAAATAAAAGACGTTCCTTTCATACAAGGGCAGTATTTTCATACCTACTTCGTTTAAAGTATCTGGAATCTTACTAGTCGCTTTCATTCCAGGTTGAGTCTGCTTTGATCTGTCACTGTTTCTGTGCTTCCTAAGCTTTCTGGCTTGCTTTTTAAAAAGTGTGTTTTGTTATTCAGTAATGAATATACATATATACATGTTAAAAAAATTGCTTAATTATGTGACTAAAAAATGCAGAATTGGTCTCCACAGAATTATTAGTTAACAAATTAAACCACCTGTATTGATAATCCATACGGCACCTTCTCCTCAAGTGTAAAATACTTGAAGTAGCTAAGAATTGTCCTAAGAACAGAAATGAAATGGTCTGTCACCGTACAGAGTTCACTGGAAGACAGACAGATGTATTTTTGCATTTACACTGCAAAGTGTCTTTCTTGGGAATTCTTGAAACCAAGGAACATCTGAGAATATGTCTTGCAGCATTTATTTGACTAAAACTAATCTCAAGAAGTCTTTTTGAAAAATAATCACACTCATGAACACTGCTGGTCCATTCGCACGGAGCTGAACTCGCCAGTGAAAAAAACTAAATCAAGTGTGTTTTAAAAAGGTACTGCTGCTGTCTTTTCACCCCAAGACAACATGAGTGCCATTTCTACCTAGTAAATGTTTTTGTCTTCAGTAGAAAAAAGTCTAGAACACCTGATCAGGAAAGCAATTTTCAGAATAAACATTCTACCCTGTTACTGTGCTCTGCCTTTGCAGCAGACATAATCCATGCTTTGAAATCGAAAGAATTGAAAAAATAACCCAATTACTATGGAAATACCTTTAAAAAGCTGTGAAGATGCACTGCACAGCACTGCAAGCTGTTAGTACAAAGGAAGTTTTCACACGCTGAGAGCCCAGTGGTTAAGGGTATGTGCTAAGTAACAAAAACAGCCAGCACAACTTATGTGCAGACCAGAAAGTTCTGAAAAGCAGAAAAGCTAATAATGTTGCACTAAATGCTAAGAAAATACTTGCTGCTGGTGACTACTCCCTTTCAAAAATATTTGTGTATCAGAAGCATGTCTCAAGTTTTCATCTCCTGTAGATGCTGTTGGACCTGCAAGAGAACAGATAGAAATGTAACTAACTGACAGTAACTACACACTTGGGCATGGACACACTCAAAAGAGGCCTTTGGCCTGAAAGACTCCATACCATCTTAATGTCTGGCCTTCTGCTTTTCTTCTCATTCAGACAGCGATCAGCAATTGAATACATTTTATGAACTGAAGGTGCATCCCAGTCACTCATCTTTGCATCAACATAATCCTCAATGGTTGCTTCCTCATCCTCAATTTCATCTTTGATACTTAACTACAAGAAAGTGAAACGTAACGATCAGATGACATTGTAAGCATCTCAACGTGATGTACTCTACATTAACTCTTTGAGAACTTGGAGTGTTCATTCCTTTCCTCAACCACTTCTCTAGACAAAGAATGATGAGAATTCAGCTGCATAATTGTCAGCATCTGCAGGAAACAGCCTAAGAGATTATAAAAGGAACCATACATTTTTATTATATGTTATTTCTAAGTGAGGTACCACAAAATCATAATGCAGTTTTCTTTAACATGCACCATACAGATTAACTTGCTCCCAGTTCAAGGCTCAGTTTCCCAGTATTCTTTCTTTTTAACAGAAGCAGTATGATCAATGTAAAAGTATTTGTTTAATAACCCACATATATACAAACTTTTTCTTTGGTTAACTTTATAACGCCTCTTTTTATAAACCACTGACACCTGTCACCAGTCTCAGTGGCTGCTACATCTATTCTAAAGGAAACTTCTAGTCTGAAATGAGTTTTTACATCTGAGTGTTTTAGTCCAAAGCTCTCCAGCCCCAAGACACTTGAAATACATCCTCTGTAATCATAAATACTGTTTGAGAAATACTTCAGACAAGTCAGCAGGGTAAATGAAGTAAGAAATAAAAGTCAGTGAGCAGAGGTCAGGTCTCCGGCCTTCCTCTACAGGTCAGTCTGAAATTGCTGACTAACATTCATCTACTTGACAATTTTTAAAGAGGCCACGTTTATCTTGCACTGACCATTCTCTTTATGCTCCAAAAAGCACGTTAGAAAGATAACCCATACCAGTCAAATCATAGAATTGGTAGGGTTGGAAAGGACCTTTAGAGATCATCTAGTTCAACCCCAATGCAGAAGCAGATCCACCTAGATCAGGTCACACAGGAACTCATACTTTATATCTCTTTTTGGATCTTCTCTGAAAAACCTTGCTTCAAAAGAGCCCCAAAACCTCAAGATTCAATTTGACAGGGCTGGAGTTCTCCAAGGATAAGTACCCAACAGGGTAAGTATTCTGCCATTCCAGAAGATACATCTTAGAGGAAAAAAAAATCTATTAGTAATATATAGGTATTCTTAGAGCTGTGGAAGAAAGTGATCATCAGTCAAACAGGAGGGACCAAACCCAATCCAATCCTCAGTGCTGTCTCCTACTTAATAAATGAGTAAGTCTTTATGTAGAAAAGGAGAGTCTTGGATTAAGTAGTTTGGAATTTAATTTTAAGCTAAATGAAAAGCTAAACAACAGCCTTGTAAAAGTTTTATTTCAAGAGAGTGACCTCTGAGATGTTAGCTTCCTAATTAGTAGCCTGAATTACTAGTTGAATAGTAAAAAAAAAAAAAAAAATATACTGACCCTGCAAAAAAACCCCTAACCCTTAATTTCTAGACTTTAAGGTTAAAATCACAAGGTATTTGCAAATTATTAATAAAGTTGAAGATGGTAACTGATACAGGAATGGTAAGAACTATAAAGAATCATAAAGAAAATTAAGAATAATAGTATAAGATGTTGTGGTGAAGGAGGGACTGTCAGGGTATCTGAGTGTGTTAGGAGTATGCTGATAAAGCATAATGGTATTACAGTAAGAAGCAGTACCAAACCAAAGAGAATTTCAGTACTGGATCAAAAGGAGACCTTGAGGACTGACTGAACAATCTTCTACCAGCCAAGACAAAGTTTCAGCCTCACCTCCAAGGTAAACATTCACACAAGAGCTGTTTTCGTAACTGTATTTTGATGACTAACTTGGTTGTTTCAGAACTTGTTAACAGGCTATGGGTAAAATGATCCTGAAGCAGGGGCATGGGAGAAGAAAGCAAATGGAACATACCAGTAACTGTGGCTCCCGGTTTTCATCAACTGGAGGAAGACCCGTTATTACTTCCAGTAAGACCTAAAGGAAAAGAAATCTCAGGAGAAAATAAAGCTTACAATAATCCTTAGCATGTATACCATTAGCAAAAAGGAGCATGACCTCAGGCTTTCAACCAGACACTCACAGGATCCCTATTTGACCAAAGGTAGCTCTCCATACAATTGATTGGTGTTGCTCCTAATTTTATTTTCATTACCTGTTATGAGCAGTGGCTTCTGAATTTCAACGCAAGCTCTTCTCACCCTATCTTGTGATATCCAAAGTAGTCACACAGTGTCTGGCCTAACTCCCCATAAAACTGAATGTTATGAAGGAAGTGCTCAACAGCAATTAGGGTCTTGGATCTGTTCAGAATGATTCATTATTCTCCCAGACATTAAGCCCATGTCTTTTTTGTACTCAGCTTTAAGGCAAATCCCACACAGACAGCATACTCTTAGTGCTGAAATACAGTAAACCACACTTAATTTTGGAACATTTTATTGATTTTTTTTTTCAGCCTGAGTAATATTTTTGTGCAATACTAAGCAAGAAGAAATTATGTTCCATATGACTTCAAGCTACATTTAGCTAGAACTTGGAATGTTATTTTACTCCAGTCTTTCCCATGCAAATTTATATTTTAGCATAATTATTGTAATTGTTAGAAAATTCAATGTCTCAAACAACACATTCAAATGATTTTTGACCAATGAAAATCTGGAAATGCGACCTTAAGAGCACATCCATTGGGAAATGAAATTATAGATCCGAGTAGCATAGAATTGTAGAATGGTAGGGGCTGGAAGGGATCTCTAGAGATCATCTAGTCCAACCCCCCTGCAGAAGCAAGTTCACCTAGATCAGGTTGTACAGGAACACGTCCAGGCAGGTCTTGAAGGCCACCAAGAAAAGAGACTCCACAACCCCTCTGGGCAGACACTTGTGACACTTTTGTACGCTTATATCAGTTAGAAAAGGGGTCATATGCTGCTTCTCACATTCTGCTGCTTCCCACATTCTACTTACTACTCCAAAACTGAAGATATCAGATTTAGGTGTTATCTCTCCTCGCAGAGCTTCAGGTGCCATATAGGCTGCTGTTCCAACGATTCTTTCAGTCATGATTGTTCGTGTGAATGTTACAGATGCTCTTGCAAGTCCAAAGTCAGAGATTTTGGGCATATATGTATCAGTTAATAAGATATTTGCACTGCAGGAGAGGGAAAAAAATAAAAAAAGCATTTTCTTAACCAGTACAGTAATGAGGTTTTATAACAGTCTAATAGCTCTTTAGTAACCAAATGCTAACTGCTGTTTTGACTGTTTCTTGAAATCTAAGATATTTATATAACAAATAATGTAAGAGGCATTTTTGCTGGAAATGGTTCGATTTCAAAATTAATTGCTCTAAATAAACCAAGAATTGGCTGCCAAGATCCAGCCATGTTTTTTCTTGAGCAAGCATGCACAAAAAAAAAACCTAACCAAACCAAACCCAACAAACAAAACCAAACACCTCCCCTGCTCCCAAATCCCATAAACTCAAAAAAAAAAAACTCAAAAAAAACTCAAAAAAACTTTGACATATAACAGACCAATTATTCTACACCTACATATTGGATCTGCATCCTCAATGAAGGATAATAGAGAATACTCAGCTCTGATGCACTGGTACTGGATCACACTATAATTCCTCACTGTCTAAATGTCTACTCAGAACTAACAAAAACATGTTTTTATACCTGTTATCTAATATTATGTCAACCATTACAAATTCCCATGCCAAATGAATACTAATACTCTTATTTTTCTCCTGGATGAGAAATATAAAACTTAATAATGCTGGAATAATATATGTGCTGTGTTTCCATTTTCCACTTAAAAAAAAAGCATGAAGAATGAGGATCATCTAGAATCACAGCATAGTAGAATGGCAGGGTTGGAAGGGACCTTTAGAGATCTAGTCCAACTTCCCTGGAGAAGCAGGTTCACCTACATCAGGTGGCATAGGAACATGACCTTAATGTTTTCAGGCAATACTCGGTGGGNATCAGGTGGCATAGGAACATGACCTTAATGTTTTCAAAGAGACCTCGGTGGGATGAATTACAGAATCAAGCTTCTACTGTTTTTTTGGGGTTTTTTTTTGTTTTTTTTTTAAACCTGTAGCACTTGGTAACCATTTTAAAATCACTTCATTTAACATTTCTGTAATCCTCATTTTCCGACTCCCTTAATGGAAGTGTAAGCAAACAACATAGCCATGTAACACTTAGTAGAATGTTATATTTCTAATTTCCCTTCCTTGTAAATTAAACCCTCTCAGCAAAATTAATGCATCTCTAGTTATGACAGATCACTTGGTGTTAGAACTGCTGTAAATAGTGTTAAATAGAAAACCTCAAAAGGTTAAACATTAAATCAAGGCACTATCCATCAATTGGTTTTCTATTTAAAGCTCATCTTCTAAATGGAAGAACAGGATCACAACTTCATAAATCTGAGCTTCTTATCAACTCTGAGTCAAGCCCAAAGACCAGTCACTTTTTTCATACAGCAAAAAGGGCACATCAGGAGCAAGTTTTACTGCAACTGTCAAGCTTCAAGAGAGAAATGAACTGTTTCCTGGGCATAACCAAGCCAAAAAGCTATGGATAACTCTGAGAACACCCATTCATTCAGGTCCCCTCTAGCCTACAGGGCAGCTATTCTAGTGCCTCTGTGGTTACAAATTGTCTCCATGTCACAGCAAACCGAAGTAGAACTTCACTTAAATTGTACTTAGAAATGGCAGCACTATTCACTAACACCAACCAAATGTACTGAACTACTATGTTGCAAGTGCCAGAGGTTGCAAAGTGGAATCCAAACAAAAGAAGAAAAACAACCCCAAAACCAATCCTGTAATATGATCAACTCACAGCAGTTAGAAGGGTAGAGTAGCATAAGGTAAGAAATGCGTCCCTTCCAGTCATTGCACTTGTCCAGAGGCTTAAGCAGGGAAGAAAGAAGAAACATTTTATGAGGCAGCTGAAGCAAAAGCTTGTTCCTTAGAAGCTGAAAGGCCACAAAACCAAAGTGGTCTAAAAAAATCAGAGTTGCCAGAAGCCGGAAAGCCATCAAAACATTCATCCATGACACCCAATCAGTCAGTTACTTCTTTTTAACCCACAGAAGTAAGGTATCTGGGGCTTTTCTTCAAAGATCTGAACTGCTTTGGTATTAAAAAACAAAAAAAAACAAACAAACAAAACCCCAATATCACAAACTGTAGCAAGGAAGTGTGGAGAAAGATTAAAGAAAAAAAAACTCCACAAACCCTACAACAATCCCCTCACCTTTTCTGAGCTCTGATATCGCTTGAAAAAAATCTGATATAACAAACAAGTGAACATACATTATCATTGAACTCTGAACTTCATAAACCTGACAGAAGTAATTCACAGAATCACAGAACCTTCAGTGCTGGAAGGTACCTTGAAAGATCCTCTAGTCCAACCTCCCTGCCAGAGCAGGACCACCTAGAGTAGGTCACACAGGAACTCATCCAGGTGGGTTTTGAATGTCTCCAGGGAAAGAAACTCAACAACCCACCTGGGCAGCCTGTGTCAGTGCTCCCTCACCATCACAGTGAAGAAGTTTTTCCTTATGTTTATTTGGAACCTCTTATGTTCCAGCTTGTACCCATTGTCCCTTCTCCTAGATTACCTAGTCCATAAAACAAGACATTGAAGACAGGTTCTAGGAAAAATAAAAGGTGGGTTTTCATCTGAAAAACTCCCCATTTACAAAGTTACTGTGTTCTCTAACAGCAGCTTTCTCATTAGCAGCAGTTGAGAAAGAACAGAACTTCAGAGTGTCTTCACAGCACTCAAATAACTCTCTGATAGTCACAGATTACAACAGCCTCCTAAGTATCTTTAGAAGTCTGTACTGGTCATGTCCTTGTGGCACAGACAAGATTATGGTGATGGATTTCACTTGCAGAAAAGATTGTGCCCTTGACTGAAGCAAAGCTTCTTGTAGTTTGTCGTCTCTAAAATGACTAGCGGGGGAAGAAGAAAAAACGAAAAACAAAAAGGAAATGTGCAGGCAGCAACAGTCAGCAGCTTTTACCTTTTAATATCTCTGTGAATATGGTTATTTTCATGCAAAAAGTTGATGCCGTTTGCTGTACCTTGAATGATTTTACATCTTGTATTCCAGGAAATTGGTGGAGTGTTATCCTTGAATAAGAAGGGAGAAAAGCAAGTAAACAGGTGAAAATCTAATATATACATATGCTCACATAAAACCGAAACAAACCACATCACACCAAACCCCCAAAATCCAAAGCTGGTTTCTTGTTATGTTTTGTAGTTTTTCAAAGTAAGTCTTTAACAACCCTAAGGGCATGTATTTCTTAGTTTACTTGAGCAGAAACATTCAGATCATTACCCTTCATTTTGCCTTAGATTAACTCATCCACTGCAAAAAGTGTTCTCGGTAATATTCAACTCTGATCCTACAAGGCCAGCTGCACTGCAAAGAACTACCTGTACTTGCTAGATCTTCCACTTTGTACTGGCAATGGTACCAGAGCCTTTTAACTCAAAGAAAATCATTCAAAACAATCAATATTTTTTTACTAACAAAGAAGTCAATCACAGAATCACAGAACCTCCAGGGCTGGAAGGAAACTCACAAGATCATCAAGTCCAATCCCCCTGCCAGAGCAGGGTCACCTACAGTAGGTCACACAGGAACTCATTCTACTGTACTAGTATGAAAAATATTTTGCAGTAAAGTCAGCTTCCACCAAGCTACAATTTAATGTCCTCAGGAGAGACTGACTAATAAAACAGATCACCCACTTCTCAAGACCTTACCTCAATTTGTGTTATTAACTAGACCTTAGAAGTGAGAACACCTATATTTCAAAAGCCCTTCTTAATCTTGTCAGTGGCCAAGAGAAGAGGATTAGAGTATCTCACCATTCGAGAACCTCCTTCATCTGCTTCTCAAAGCTCAGACAATATGACATAAGCAAGAGTTGGTGCTTCAAACACATCCAGTGAAATCACAAAATGAAGTTATCAGCAAGAACATGCATTCAGTAAGCACAGTCCTCACCAACTGAGCTTTATCAGAAGATCCTTTCTGATTTATAGATTCTGATACAGATTTTTTTTATCATAAGTTTGTATCTTTCTGGTAAATGGCTTAGCTATTTCCACTTTAACTTTCAATTACCACCAATCCTTTAAACTCACTTGATGATAATGGTCAAAATTACATGGCTGAACATTTTAATATAGAACCTTGTCAAGCACTGCTCATTTCTACAGAAAACTTGCACTTGCCTTAGTCTCTCCTCTGCACTGACTCGGCTCAAAAAAAAAGTAATTGCACAAAGTGTATGTAAGCAAAGCAACCAAGCCAACCTGAGGCAGCAGTGCAACCAAACATCTCCAGTCCTTCCCTCAGTCACTGCTACTCATTCTCATCCTAACACCATTTCAGCCTTGCAGGGGGAAATTAAGAGGAAAACCCTCCAAGTGATAATTAAAATATACTTTTCACCAAGTATTTTTTTAGCCTAATCAGTTCCCTAACCCAGCTCTTTCTTAAACTACTTAATGCTTCAGCCAGTACAACAGAAAGATCAGTGCAGAAAAAAGCAGAATTGTATTCCTAGGTCTGAGGTCATGGCAGAATTAAGTAGCACCACTTTAAAATGTTCATCAGATTACAACCTCAGAAGCTGCCTTTGCTTAGTATAAAGTAGGTTTTTGAACTCCTTCAACAAACTAACATAAACACTCATTTACTAGATTAAGTCTGGCTTACTGTTGGTATCGCTCTAACAAGCAACTGTTTGTCCTTCACACAGAGTTGCCTCATGCCAACCAAAACAACATTTATTAAAGGCCAAGGCTAGATGATGCGTCATTTGATTAAAACAGAAGAAAGCGTTGCAGTGACACAAAAATATCAGTGTAAAAAAAAATGATCCCTTTTGTTTAGGCGTTTCAGAAAGAGACACGCTGACTGTGAACATTATGTTATAGCCATTATCATGGGCAATGGGCAAAGGGCAATTTCACAATGCAGAATGTCAGGAGTAGCAGAGAACATGCCAATGTCAGGACCAGGACCAATACTGCAAGGCCAAGCTCCTGTGCCACTTCAGGTGCTGGCACATAACACTGTACTGTTGGTCTGCTTTGACATGAATGTGTTTAAAACATTTGTATAAAACACTGTTGGAAGACTATTTGTTAGTCTATTTGTCTGCTAGAACACAGAAGTAAGCAGTAGAACAGTTTGGCCATTACAGTTTGATACTGGTTTAGAGACATTTCATATATATATCTGTACTTCAGCACAGATAACTGGAAGCTACAGAAGATTTTACTTACCAGGCAAGCAAGTCTGTCAAGCAAGGAACCGTTAGGCATGTATTCATATACCAGACACGGCTGAGCACCATCACTCGAGAAGCCAAGTAATGCTACTAGATTCTCATGCTGACACCTATAGCAAAAAAAAAAGAGCCCCATTCATGTATGATTTGAAAGGCTCCCAACACTGGAGGAAAATACAAAGCAAGAGGGAACTTGATCCCCAAGTACTTGTTTCAGTCCTATTGCCTGTAGCCAGGTTTCTGCAGTGCTGCTTTAAACTGAATCACAGAATCGTGGAATCTTAAGGGTTGGAAGGGACCCTGAAAGATCATCTAGTCCAACCCCTCTGCCAGAGCACGACCACCTGGAGTAGGTCACACAGGAACACTTCCAGATGGGTTTTGAATGTCTCCACAGAAGGAGACTCAACAATGCATCTCGGCAGCCTGTTCCAGTGCTCCCTCACCCTCAAACAAAAAGTCATGTGGTACACAAAAGGTTCTCACAACATGAAAATCATCAAGTTACGTTAGAAAGACAAAAATAAAGCATTGCAGTAGCTAACATGTTATCTGCCAACTTTTAAGTGCTTATAATGACATCATATAAGACTGTACTCACTTTGCCATGATTTTTATTTCTTGATCAAATTGCTGTTTCAAGTCTTGAACACTAACATCAACCATCTACAAAAGGAAGCATTTGATGTTAGTATTGCTGGCCATGCTAACATGCACAGCTGTTCATTACTAAAAAATCAGAATTGTAAGCCTTCCTTTAGATTAGTTCCATGTGATAACTACACATTTACAACATGTTTTTTACTCAAGTCAGAAACAAAGCATCAGTACATTCCTTGGAATATAATATTATTGGCCAGAGGGGTCCATTTTCAGCAGTCACCAGCTTACCCATTTTATTTCACTGCAGTTACCCACTAACAGCACTTACTCATTACAAAAATCAATTACTCACACAAACTGTTGGTTATGAAGACTAAAAACTCTGTGGCAATACCTCTTGTGAATCGCTCATCTGGTTCTGAAAGGGAAACCTCCCCAGGTTTCTGGTGTGCAGAGAAGGGAGGAGAACTGTGGGAACACTCTGCTCTTCCAGACAACTTGCCTGGGCCACTCAAAGGAGGGCTAGAGGAACAGCCAGCTCTAGTGCGCTGACTCACACCATCCATGGGACTGCAGGATAAGGTTCTCAGCCCAACTAACCACAGAATCACAGAATGGTAGGGGTTGGAAGGGACCTCTAAAAATTACATAGTCCAACTCCCCTGCTAAAGCAGGTCCACCTAGATCATGTCACTCAGGAACATATCCAGGCAAGTTCTGAAAACCTCCAGAGATGGAGACTCCACACCCTCCCTGGGCAGCCTGTGCCAGAGCTCCCTCACTCTCATAGTAAAATAGTTTTTCCCTGTGTTTAAGTGGAACTTTTTGTGTTCCAGCTTTTGTCCGTTACCTCTTGTCCTATCACAGAATCATTTTGGCTGAAAGAGATCTCTCAGATCATCGAGTCCAGCCTTTGTCCCAGCCCTATGAACCACTAGACCATTTCCCTAAGTGCAACATCCAACTGCCTCTTTAACAGCTCCAGGGACAGTGACTCTACCACCTCCCTGGGCAGCCCGTTCCAATGCCTGACAGCCCTTTCAGTAAAGAAATTTCTCCTCATATCCAGCCTGAACCTTCCCTGAAGCAACTTGAGGCCATTTCTATTGCTTGTTACCAGGGAGAACAGACCAACCCCCACCTTGCTACAGCTTCCTTTCAGGTAGTTGTAGAGAGTGATAAGGTCTGCCCTGAGCCTTCTTTTCTGTGGGCTAAACAGCCCCAGATCCCTCAGCTGTTCCTCACATGAGACGTGCTCTAAATCCTTTACTAGCTTCCTGTTGCTGGACACTACAGAAAATAGTGTTGCACCCTCTTCCTGACATCCACCTTTTAGGTACTTGTAAGTGTTGATGAGGTCCTGCCTCCATCTTCTCCTATCTAGGCTAAACAGCTCTAAAGTTTAACATGGTGACACTTTCAGAACTTATCATTCAGCACTTTCCACAGATCAACAAGTCCATGCTATAAAACCTACTGTCTTTAAAAAGAACAATGTCCAGGACAACTCACAGCGACGAGCTTCTTGACAGCCACGTTTCTGCCATTGATGAAGCCTTTGAACACAACCCCAAAGCCACCTTCTCCCAGTTTGTTACCTCCAGCCGATTCCGGTCGCGCGTCAAAATTATTTGTAACACTTTCCAAGTCGTGAAACGAAAAATTATGGAAATCTGAAAGAGATATTTGCCATTTATTACAGAGCTATCTTTTTACTTAAACAACAAGTTTATTGAATAGATTTTCTGCTTCAGTTCTATTAAAATCAAACACATGCTACCACATAATCCTGACACAGTGGAGCTTTACATCCAGCTCAGTGATGAAGATATCAACCCCCTCCCCCCTGCCTTTGAAATGTAGACTAATATGTATAATTAGCTATGCACAATTTTCTTCACAACTGGCACTGTAGCAGCCTTCTGATTCTATTTTTTGTTAATATTTGTAATACAGAAAATGGAAATTCAACGTGCAGCAGACCACAGAGACAGCCACATTGCATCACATGTAAAAATATATCCAGACCACATCATGTCTCTGGCAGCAACTCAAAAGGGGACCTTCAGGAAGAAACAGACCAACCACACACTTTCCTAGAATGTTTTCTTTAGTCATCTTCTTTCCAACATTCTTAGTCATTTCTGACAGGTAAAATCCAGCTTTAAAACACAAGATGCTAAACACTCTATAAATTCAGTATTGACAAAGGGCAACAGGCTTACATGTAGCACAAAATAAACTGCAATTTAATTAACACTCAAGTTTTGCATCACAGCAGCTGCTGATGTAAGGTGCATCTTACGTTGAGACATCTTATTAACCAAGTTAAATTCACAGCCACACAGAACAAGAGCAAAAGGAAGATACTGTTTCTCATAGATGCACAATGACAGGAATACAGTCATTATTCTAATGCATTGCTCTTCCTTATTTCATGTGGAGTGAAGGACAGATCAGCCGAAAAGACGGTACTTGATTCTAGCAGACCAAGTGCCTACCTGTGTTACTGGATGGTGAGCTACTATTTTCTTGACTTAAGTAGGAAGGAGGCGAATGTTCCTTCTCAGTATTCTGAGCTGAAACAAGCTTTAGAGATGACACTTCTTTTTCCTGTACAGGCATTTGTTTTTCATGTATAGGCAAGGTTTCCTGGGAAGAAAGAGGCAATGTAGCTTCTTGTGCCATCCTTGCAGTTTCTGAAAATGGAATTTAGAAGGAGTGTTAAACTACATTAGGACTTACAAAAGCAAGCGACATTCATGTCAGTATTTACAAAGATTAGGAGACACGTAAGCTTCGTAGGGTTATACTCTGCCACCACATGGAAGCTGCACGGACTTGACACTTATTTAAGCTGTTCTTATAAACAATGGAAAGTTTGCCCACTTTTGGTTGTTTTGACCTAATCTTTTCTGATTTTTAGGCTGCTGTGAAGCTCTTCAGCATCTTCAAGAACTGAGAACACAGTATAAAATGTACAAAAGTAAGTTACCTGGAAGCAAAAGACTTGCTGGTGCTAGAAACTGGTTCCTGATCAGCAGATCCACAAGATCACCAACTGTACAGTTTGTTGTACCCCAGTCATAAAGCAATTCACACGTGGGGCTCTTTCCCATTTGTACAAATGCCTCAAATCTCCTTAAAAGATAAATTAAAAGCGACGTTTAAAAAAATTTTTAAGTGACCTTGAAAACCACAAAGAAAGGAAGATTATAAGCAAGTGAAAAAGATTTTTTCCTGAATGTACCGTACAAGTGTTTGCAAAGGTTCTAAAAATGCAGCTAAAAAGCAAACAAACGAATTCAAATTCGGGGAAATTACACAAAACGTGGGGAAAAATTAAGGGAAAAATACAGATATGCAGCTTCTACATTTTGTCCAGAACCTGTAATACATCAGCAGATGAGACTAAGAACAGAACATCAGTGAGAGACAGAGGGCAAGTCAAGGCCAGATTCACACTTCATTTTCAAATCCAGTATTCAGACTGCTTTATTACTATTACAGAAAAGACAAATGAAGATTTATGAATTGTATGAATTTTTATCATTAGAAAGACTTGAAAATCATGTTAATAGCTAGGGTATTTAAAATCTCTTAAGCTTTGAAATAGCTTAAGGATTCATGAAGTCCCTCAAGCTACAAGATTTTCATAAACACTGCTGATACTCCTTCTCACTTAAACTCATTAGTTTTAGGCCTCAGGTCCCCACATTTGTCGGATGTTTTCTTGGGAACGGTGAGTTAGGTGCCGTTGTCCAGTTGTGCTGTTCTCGTGTGAAGATGCAGATGAAATCAACGTCTACGACTCTCTCGGGTACCAGAAGTTAAACAGCCAGCATCGTGCTGCTAGAAATACCTTTGTCTGTGGCTCTAGTTCATTCGAATTTCCTCAGTCAATGTCCCCTGGCTACAGCTTTCTGAAAGCTGAACTAACTACAGACCAATGGGGAGTGACCTTGAGTTACCCACCGAAATGGTGCTGCAAGGACCTCGTGGCACAGGAGCGGCAACAAGCTACAGCAAGGGGACGGGCAATGGTATTTATGCTACCGGTTAATAAACAAGATGCTGTTACGTGACGCCTGCGTAGGACCTTATATGCATTTGGCTGTATCTGCGTTCACCGGCGGAGTTGGTTATATCAACCGCCAACTTCTTCCACCCATCCTGCGGATCGATGAAGTCCGCCAGCTGCCTCACGAGCCCGTAGCCGATGCGGCGGACGTGCGTGGAGGGCGTCACGGGATCGCTCATCTCCAGCTCCTGCGGAACACAAACAGCGCCGGTAGCCGGAGGGGGGAAGGGGGGGGGGGGCGCCGGGGCTGCGGCACGCCCGTGACGCCTCACACCGGCCCCCAGCCCCTCCCCAGCCCAGCCCAGCCCGGACCCGCCACCGGCACCGGCACCGCACCGCGCTCCCTGCGCCACTTCCCCTTTAAGAGGCGGTGACCCAACCTCAGGCGGCGCGGGCGGTGCCGGCACGGAGAAAGCGGAAGCGGCCTTGTCATAGGCTGCGCGGGGGCCGCCCCGCCCCTTCCGGCGCGCCCCACGGCTGGCCGGAACGAGGGGACCCCGCTCTCTTCCCCGCGCGCCCGGAGAAAGTGGTACCGTCCGTGGGCCGCTTTCGCCGTGGGGACGGGGACGCGAAGGGGGGGGGGGGTCGTGGCGCCCCCTGGCGGTCCCGCAGCGGCGGTGTGGGCGGGAGCGGTGTGGCGGCCGTGCTCAGCCCCTGCCCCGCTGCCCCCCCTCAGCAGCCCCTCAGCAGCGGGCGATGTGTGTGTGTGTGGGGGGGGGGGGGTTTGTTGCCTTCCCCCGTTTCTCACATTGCCTTCTTGCATGCAGGCGTAGCGGCTTCTGGCGGGAGCGGGCGCAGGCGGGGCAGCCATGCTGCCTTCCTTCAGCTACGTGAGCGGCCACAGCGGCTTCCGCGGCACCATCAAGAGCTCACCCGCTGACTTCGTGGTGAGGGAAATCGAGGCCCCCGAGCGCGGCGCTGCGGGCGCGCGGCCGGAGCTGCCTCACGGAGCCGCCGGAGCGCCGCTGGAGACCAGCGGCCCGTGCCTGCAGCAACGCAAAAGGCTGAGGACGGAGCCCGCTGTCCCGTGCGGCCCGGGCCGCCGCGGCGAGGGAGCGCCCGGGGCTTGGGAGCGTGACCCGAGCCGCGCTGGAGGACACCCTCGTGCGGCCCCTCGCACAAAGCAGCCGCAGGGCGAACCCCAGCTGCTGCCTGGCCGCGAGGAAGCCGGGGTACTGGACGCCTTGCTGGGCAAACCCCTGAGCGAAATGCTCGCTCAGTTCGCTCGAGGCCTGAAGGACAGGTGGGATCTGGGGGATTGTGCCGGTGCTGGCGCTGAGGAGTTCTCGCTGGGACCTGTCCTGGACAAGAAAAACCGAGCGGATTTGCACGGTGCTGTCAGGCAGAAATTCCCCTTCCTGGTCACTGTTACAAAAGACAATGAAATGATTGTAAAGGGGAACGCTGATTACAGAGAGCTCTGTCAGTTAGTGACCGAAAAGGAGACAAGCCATTTCTTTAAATTTTTAGACGCAAAGCTAGAAAATTCGACATTTTCTTTTGAGCCCGATGGAAACAAAGAACACCGAAAAGTGGTTCATCACTTTATCAATAGAAAATTTGGGAAACTTCTAGAAACAAAGTCCTTTTCTGTGACAGATGTCAGTGGTCAGCCAAGTATGTCAATAACGGTTCGATTTCGAGAAAAAAGTGAGTCTAGAAAAAGGTCTGCTGGTGATTTCCAGGAAAAGCAAGGTATTTATACAGGTAAATAGTACATTTTTGTGAAAGTGTTGCCTATTAACAGTGTTCTTTTAGTACAACTGAAAGGGGGAACCACTTTCTGTGATACATAGGCCACTGTTTCTGCGGAAATAAGTGATTATTAATGCAGGGTAGTTGCGTCACTGGGGAATGGGACGGGTGAATCAAGTGAGTGCAATGATTCCACAGAAACCATTATGTGATAATGGTTACAGTTCTTTTGGTTGTACTAACTAATACTGACTCTGTGTGCTGGCCTTCACTTGAAAGTAAGTGGGGGATTTTGGAGGATGCATCTAGGTGTTTGACAACTTAGTAAGGACACGTTTGAGTTAATTACCTCATTCCTTAAAACAATTGGTTTCTGAGATAATGTTTCTTACAAGAGGTCAGTACATGTTTATTGACTCGTATTGCATTTAGATAGATACTGTTTTTAAAGACAGCAGGGGTTTCTGGTTGTTCTGTCTACTGGATCTCAATATTTTTTCTTCCAATACTGTAAAAGTCACTTTTTTTCCAGTTTTGTGGAGTGGGAGGAACTCTTCCTTTGCAGTTTCTATTATTCTGCTCCTGACTGAAAAACTACTGAGATGGCCAGGATCAAAGAGTCATGTTCAATGGAGTTAAATCCAATTGGTGGCCAGTCACGAGTGGTGTCCCCCAGGGCTCTGTTCTGAGGCCACTCCTGTTTAATGTATTTATTAATGATCTGGATGAGGGGATAGAGTGCACCCTTAGTAAGTTTGCAGATGAAACCAAGCTGAGTGAAAGTGTCAATCTGCTTGAAGGCAGGGAAGCTTTAGAGAGAGATCTAGATAGGCTGGATGGCTGGGCCAAGGCCAGTGCCATGAGTTTCAATAGGCCAAGTGCCAGGTCCTGCACTTGGGCCACAACAACCCCCAGCAGTGCTACAGGCTTGGGGAGGAGCAGCTGGAAGCTGCCAGGCAGAGAGAGACCTGGTAGGGGCCTGATTGACAGCAGCTGTACATGAGCCAGCAGTGTGCCCAGGCAGCTGAGGAGTACAATGGCTTCCTGGCCTGGATCAGGAACAGTGTTGTCAGCAGTGGGGAGGTGATCACTCCCCTCTACTCAGCTTTGGTGAGGCTGCACTTTGAATGCTGTGTCCAGTTTTGGGGCCCCTCTCTACAAGAAAGACATTGAGGCACTGGAGAGGATACAGAGTTGAACTACCAAGCTAGGAAAGGATTTGGAGCAAATTTTATATGAGGAATGACTGAGGGATCTGGGGCTGTTCAGCTTGGAGAAAAGAAGGCTTAAGGGAGACCTTATCACTCTCTACAACTACCTGAAAGGAAGTTACAGTAAGGTGGGGATCAGTCTGTTTTCCCTAGTAACAAGCAGTATAACAAGAGGAAATGGAATCAAGTCGCTCCAGGGGAGGTTCAGGCTGGATATGAGGAGAAATTTCTTTACTGAAGGGTTTGTCAGGCATTGGAACGGGCTGCCCAGGGAGGTGGTGGAGGTCTTTGGGACAGGTGGATGTTGTACTTAGGCAAATGGTTTAGTGGTTCATAGAGCTGGGACAAAGGCTGGACTCAATCCTAAAGGTCCTTTCCAGCTGAAAGCATTCTATGATTCTATACTTGTAAGGGAAGAACCTGCCCATCCTTCATGGCAGGGCATCTGTGTGATTTAGAAGTACAAATACCTAATGATTCTGAGGTGATTGTTTCAGCTTTCACCCTTCAGAAAGAAAATCTAGAAACACTTGAAGCAATTGGCTTCTTGGCTGCCGAGCTTGGTGTTCTTCCTTCAGACTTCAGTTACACTGGCATCAAAGATAAGAAGGCCATTACTTACCAGCCTATGGTTGTGAAGAAGGTCACTCCTGAAAGGTACTTATGATCTGGGTGCATTAAGTTTAGAACATGTTAGTATCAATGTGTTCTGATCTTCTGAAATGTTCTTACTGATTTCTCGTCTGCATTAGAGCATGGTAGAAGTTGCTTTGACATTTTTGTGCCTTTAGGCAACATACAGCTTAGTGCTTAAGCCCTCCACCGTTGAAATGTAAAGGAAAGTTTCACTCTCTCTGTATTTTTTCGTGATACAAATATACTGTCTCATCAGGGTCAGTATCTGTCTAATTTATGCTCGTGGGATTCACTTTAAAATTTCTTAATCACCATCCACTATCTGGAACCTACATACACTACGTGACAGAACAGGTTTCAGTGTGCTATCAAAGTATTGTCTTGTGGTCCACAGGCAACAACTTGAAAGCTTTACATAGCTACAGAACTAAATTATTACAAATATACTTTGGGCAGACACTGTCTTTGAGTGTTAGGTATCAACATTTACTATATTGTCCGGTTTGGTAATGTGAGTATATAGAGAAGATATCACCAAACCCGAGGGCAGAAAATAGGTTCTTTCCCTTCCTGGTTTTTGTTTGGTAGGTAAAAAAAAAAAATTAACAACAACAAATTCCTGGAGTAAAAACCATAACTTATGACTTCTTCAGCTTTAGCTTTCTAGTAGGTTATGTTCTTAGGAGCAAAGTGTGCTTTACAAATAAAGGAAATTAGAAATTATGCTGTTAGGATTTATTACTAACAGAAATATATTCCAGTAGTAAAATTCGGCTGCAAACTAGGCTGTAAGGCCAGTTGTTCAAGAGATGATTAACAAAACTTTGTATTAGCGTTTGAAGGGTTAAGCCAATGCTTTCAAGCCACTTGCATAATGGGAAAAAAATAAATATTTTAGTAAAGAAATAATTTATAAAGTTATTAAAATATTGCTTAGAATGTAAGCTCTTATGCTGAAAGTTTCATTTGATTTGAATGACTGGTACTTACACATAAAAACAAAGAGATTGAGTGGATACTTCACAGGACAAATACTTGAACTGTCAGCTGTGTTTCCAATTACAAGCATGTGCAAAACTACCCAGAGAAGCAGTGCACTGAGTTTGTTTTTGTAAAGCCTGACCAAGAAAGACCAGTTGTGTCTAGGAGTCTGCTAAAGCACATTACTTTTTCTATTTCTTCTTTTTTTTTAAATGAAAAGCAGATGTTTAGGATTGAAGAATAAGTTACTTGTTTATCAATTAAAAAAATTCAAATTCAGTGCAGTTGCCTTGAGAAAGTTCAGTGAATTTCTTTGTTCCATGATTGCTGAGCTACAGAATATAAGCACAAATGTAGCAAACACTTAAAAAGACTTTCTGGGCTATAACTGCATTTTAAGACTTCCATCTCACCATTTGGTTAGGTTTTCTCATAATAATGTTTTTGATTCCCTTTTTGGTTTTTTATAAGGGTTTTTAATTCTGGTGCCAAGGTGAAGACATTTATTAAAAGTTGGATAGTTTTAGTAGGGGATGGTTAATAATTTCTCCCGATTATTTATGCAGGTTGAAAGAAATTGGACCCAAAATGGAAAAAAAGGGCATGAGACTACACAACATTCGTTCAACATGCCAGCACCTTAGACTTGGTCAGCTGAAGGGCAATCACTTTGATGTAGTTGTGAGAAATCTCAAACACCACAGCCATGACTCTTCTGCAGATTTGAAAGAGAGAATATCTGAAGCAATGGAAAATGTTGAGGTAAAAAAGCTTCATGGTTGGCAATAGGGAATGAATAGAGTTTTAATTCTGTACTGTAGAAAAAAAAAATAGCACTACTCCCCAGATTTGATGCTTTTTGTTATTTTACGTGTTTTCCTGCGTTGCTTAAGGAATCGGGAGTAAAGATGCCTTCCAAGGAGGGACCATAAGTGAGTTCATCCCGTGCTACAAACTGCAGACCCCGGAGTGGTACATCAGGACAGATGGGAAATTGAGTAGCAAATGAGTATGAATATATGAGCTATTGCTGCACAGACCTAGGGCTGACTAAAATCACATGTTTTGCTGTGGCAGTTGACAGGGTTAAAGAATATAGTTACACGTGTCAGCTGGTCGCATTTCTTAGTCATGTGAGGAACATGCATGGTCAACTTGGGTGAAAAGCTTTCATGACATAGATAATGTGAAATGTCTGTAGCACAGAAAGATACCCTGAAATTGATTGGATTTTGATTGCTGTTGTCCTTAGTGTCTGAAGAAAACCCCATCATCAGACATTTTTAAACCACTGGGAAAAGTAAAAGCAAATTGTGGAAAGGAAAAGCTTTAGGTGTTTTATATAGCAGTAATTTTCTTGCCCTATCTTTCTAAGTAATAACCGTAATACAAATTACCTTAAGAAGATTAATCCAGGAATAAAGACTATAATGAAAACTACCAAGTGTGTGAGAGCAAAATACTTTACAAGTATTTTGGAAATTAATTTTATTATTGAAAAAAAAAAAGGCTTCAAGTGTTACTTTGGTGCTTTTCTCTCTCTCTGCTCCATCTGACTTTTCTTTTTTGATTTGCCGTATGGAAAGTGAACACAAATCCCTATGATTGTATGTCTGTGGTGGTTTAGCTTCCTGCTCAGCTGATGAATGGTAAAAGCAGCACGTGTGTTAATCCAAAACACGGATTTCGTCTTACACAAAAACAAAAATGCCCATGGGACCGATGGATGTCCAAAGCAAGGTCATATAATTTCAGCTGAATAACCATTTCCAAAGCAAACCCATGTTTTTTGCTTGCCTATACCATGCAAACCTATTGTTTTCTAAAAAAGTTGTTCTCAGTGTCACGTGGCTGTGATTTTTACTGCCCTCGTGTGACCTAGAACTCCTCAGGAGACTTAAAATCCCAGTTAGCAGAAGTGCTTGCTCTTGGTCTTTACTATTGTAATAACAATACAGAAGATCTCATATGAAAAAAAGTTAAGATTTTTGAAGAAAAAATGTCCAACAGTGGTTACTTTCCATCACATGTCCTATGCTGCATCTGTCTGAGTAGAGATTTCATGATTTGGAGCATACACAAAGCTTGATTACTTTGAATTGACCTATAGCTGTATTTATGTTAATTGACGATATTGAAATAACTTTGTCTTCACTTAGGTTAAGAAGCAGGTAAATGAAACAATCGAACTCACAAATGTCTAAAAAGACAGCTAAATTAGGTAAATATTAGCTAAAATGTTGTAGTGAATCATGAGTTAACAATTTTTTAATATCTATTACTTGTGATTAAAAAGCCAGTTTACATTTTGGATGTGAATATAGAAGTATGTCTGTTGTATGCTTAGTCTTAACAATTTTACCTGGTACTCTTGAGCTTTTAACTTATTTATTCTTTATCGTTCTAGACAAAAGGGTTTGTAAACTACTATGGACCTCAGCGATTTGGACAAGGACAAAATGTTCAGACAGATCAAATAGGATTGGCTCTACTGAATGAAAAAATGGTATTTTTGTTTTGTAATTGAAGTAGTTACTGTCAAGTTAATTTCACATTACTGTTGCAATGTCTAGCACTGGAGTTGATGTTCCCAGTGAACAGTTTCTTTTGGGAGATAAACCCATTTGTGTGCTTGAAGTAATTGCCAGATCAGTTTTGACAACAACATGAGTATGAAGATCTTCATACTGAAACAAAAAAAAAAATCTTTTTTTTTTTAAACAGCAGGTGCAGTTTCAAATAGTTCAGGAAGGGATTTTCCTGTCTATGGTTGGTATGTGAGTGTGATTGTATGCGAGTGTGATTGTCGCATGGCAGGAAAGTGGCTGCATTCCACACAAGCTTTGAACTCTAAAATGATGCAATCTTTATGCAATGTTTATTCATGATCCTTATTGCCTCCGGATTTGTAGCTTCTTTATCCTGCTGGGGGTCTATATATGTCTTTAAAATGTCACAAGATATTGCGTAGGATCAAACGAAAGGATTTGCTTTGTCAATATCACAGTAATTTATCTGCTATATTGAAGAGATTGCTGCTTTTCATTATTCCTTGGCTACTTTTCCAAATTCTTAGTTCTGAGCGATTGCTCCCATGTAAGCAGAGCTTACTTCTTAAGTAATAATTCATAAGTGTCATATCTTTTCAATGTCTGTGGCTTACTGCTTGGCATGTGTCTTGGACAGAGTCATACACTACAAAGTCAAATGAACGCTCAAGTATCCTTTTATTTTAATCTTGTTTTGATTCTGAGAATAGTCAGGAAAACTTACCCTCCAGACTTAAGAAGAATCAAGATTTGAGGGTAACCCGTAAATGTTACTATGGATATATTTGACGTTTTCAGTTCAGTGTGCGAGCAGTTGGTACCAGGTGCCAGTCCCTGAAGAGTAATGATTTAATTCTCTAATCTTACATCAGATACCTTTTAATTTAAAATGTGTAGGAATTACTATTGGTATTAAAAATGTGCCAGTATGTGCTTGTGTAGGCCCAATACAGAGGAGGACAAGAACCAAATGTCACATGTTGTTGTAAGTGCTAGCTGATTGTGTGCCTCCACTAGTGTTGCAAGTAGTAGAGGTTAGTGTAGTTTCTTTCCTCTCACAGTGTCATCTAACCTAATACAGAGCAGTCCAAAAAAAAAAAAAGAAAATTGTTATTGCTTTGTGGGAAACTGTGGAAAGTGTGAAGTCTGAATTTTGCATGAAATGTGCAGAAAGAAAAGAAGGAACCTTCCTGTTCAGGATAGAATGATGGCACTACAAAGTGGAGGAGTTCAAACTGGATGCTCAGGAAGTGTGAACTGATTTCACATAGAGTTTTGAAAGCTGTCTTCAGTGTTACTAAAACCTTTCTGTAATCTGAGAAGGAACACAACCACATTGCTTTGCTGTTCGTGGCATGTTCTGTGAAAGGGAGAGTTTGACTTCGACCTTAAAGAACTGATATAGTTTTGAGATCTTGCAGAATATATTAACAAAGAGTTGGATGCATGAATATCTGTTACCAAATAATTATATTTAAGTGCAAAAAAATATTTAATATTGTTCTTTAAAGGTGACAGCTGTGAAATTATTCTTCACACCTGAAGATACTGATGACCCTGTAAACAATGCAAAAAGATACTTCCTTCAAACTGGTATGTCCAGTTAAATTGTCGATATATTTATTCAGGGTCTGGAGCCAGGCTGTTCTCAGTGATGTCCAATGATAGGATAAAGGGCAATGGGTACAAGCTGGAACGTAAGAGATTCCCAAGAAACATAAGGAAAAGCTTCTTCAGTGTGAGGGTGACGGAGCACAGGAACAGGCTGCCCAGATGGGTTGTAGAGTCTCTTTCTCTGGAGACATTCAAAATCCACCTGGATGAGTTCCTGTGTGACCTACTCTAGGTGGTCCTGCTCTGGCAGGGGGGTTGGACTAGAGGATCTTTCGAGGTTCCTTCTAGCTCTTGAGATTGTGTGATTGTGAGGGAATAAGGCATTGCTGCACAGAGAGATACTTTTGATTATGCAGATATCTTTCATTTCACAAAAAAGATGAATCATTCTGTACTGTACCTTGCTGTAAGATGCATGGAAAAACATTGAAGTGGACCCCGACAACAGCTACTTGCCTTTTCCTGAAAGCAAAAGGTAAAAGGCTATACAAAAGGCTTTCTCAGGTAATCACTTGTAATGAGAAAATACATAAACCATACAATTCTAAATATAAAACATTACATAAAATGTAATGCAAATCTGATTAAACATATTTTCTTCATGGTTGTGGCTGAGACCTCCCAGTGACCAGTCCAACTTGAACCTTTCTTTTAATGACATGGTTTTTCTCACCCTCAATGAAATACACATTCTCAGTGATGTGAAGTAGAGATTTACTGTTGTTTTATAGCTTGGCTTTTGCTTTCAAGTTACCTGATCTAAAAACAAACTTTGGAGTGATGAAGTAATTTTCTAAAAAAATAGGTAACGTGAGCTAGTCTGAATAACTGAATGACAGATAGTTTAGTTTGTACTGTATGAAATAGAAGATAATTCATGGGACTGTGGTAACAGGCATATAAGATGAAATGTGACATGACACATTGAAGAAAAGGGAATAAGAACCCAAAAGTCAGCTTAAAGAGGGTAGACTGACACTGTTTTTTACCTGCTTGATTATTTCATCTTTTAAGTGTGTTTTTTCCTGACAGGTAATATTTGAAAAATCAGGAATCACTTACATGGTTACTTTTGTTTATATCAGAAGATGCAAAAGGTGCACTTGTGATGCTGCCAGAATTTAAAGTGAGAGAGAAGATGTTGCTCCGAGCTTTAAATCGCTATGGTGTGAATCACGAAGGCTGTACCAAAGGATGGCTCCATATTCCTCACGCCATGCGCATCTTCTATGTCCATGCTTACTGCAGCAAAATTTGGAATGAAGCAGCATCGTATAGGCTGAAGATTTATGGTTCGAAAGTTGTTGAGGGTGATCTTGTCTTCTCAGAGGAAAATGATGGAAGCATCTCTCAGAATGACAAGGTGAGTCTTCACAAAACAGTTGTTGAATAAAAAAGGCTTAATGCACTTATATACGTACTCAGACATACTTTAATGCTTTTCTTTTGGCTCATTCATTAACGTGTTTAATACTGGTGACAAAGGTGAAAAACAAGATGTCTCACTTTTTGATTTACCATAAATAAGCATTTAAGCCAGATGTGTATTTAGCAGCTTTTATTTGTTCTGATTGTTCAGTTTGTTCAAGTGAGAAGGAGGAACTTAATGCCAGAGATTCTGTGTGTGGAACTCGGCCTGCATAGTATATAATGTTTTCTTTTTTTTTAGGATCTGAGTGAGGAAAACCTTCAGAATGGACTCTGAGTTTGCCTGATTATAAGTCAGTGCCAATTTGAGTCTTACTCTCCAGAGAGCTTTCCTTTATTTTTATATATATATATAAATGAACATAAGCCCATGGTGAAAGGCAGTGTCAGACTGAACTGGTAATCTTGTTGCAGGTACACAGTCAAAGCATTCTGCAGTTTCACTTAGGCAATTACAACAGATTGACTGTGGGTCTATACTGTTGGCAGCTGTTCAAAAAATGCAGGAGTTTTCTGGGAAGAGTAGTAAAGGGCAAGGGAGTGCTTCTACTTGTTCACAGCCTAGATGCCATGTGTGGGGACATGGCTGAGCCAATGAGCAAAAGCTGGCAGTGGAGTGTCTGATCCCTGGCCTTGGCATGCTGAAGTCCATTCTGAAGCCATCTCTTCTTTCAGGATTAGTATTTCCCTTGTCTTATTGTGGATGCAGTTGGGTCTCTTCTCCCAAGTAGTAAGTGATAGGACAAGAGGAAACAGCCTCAAGTTGCACCAGGGGAGTTTCAGATTGGCTATTAGGAAGAATGTTTTGAACTAAAGGTTTGTCAAGCATTGGAACAGGCTGCCCAGGGAAGTGGTTGAGTCACTATCCCTGGAGGTATGTGGCACTTAGAGACATGGTTTAATGGTGAACTTGGCAGCATTATTTTTACAGTTGGGCTTGATGATCTTAAGGATCTTCTCCAACCTAAATGAGTCTGTGATTCTGTCTTTCTTCTAAGCTTTATCTGATGGTTAGGAGACTTTGCAGTATTTTACTGGATAATAAACAGGTGTGTGCATAGGCAGAATGTATCTCATTTCTTTAGGGTGAACATCTCTACGAATTTGAATGCACTTGAATAACCTGGAGTTACTTGAGTAACCTCTAGTCCCTGTGTAGACTTAGGAGTCCCTGTGGCTTGTGAGATCATGGGGAAATCAGAGATTTTCCTTCAAAAACATTTTTGACAGTAATCAAATACATCAAAACAAATATATATCAAATGAAATGAAATAAAATGCAGAGGTATCAAATTCAGCGTTGATTTTAATGTGGATATATTCCTATGTAAGAGAAACCATTTTTCTTGCTATTTTTGCTTTTGCTGATTGTGGCACAATCTTGTATTAGCACAGTTAACTTCAAAGTCAAAGAAGATGAGTTTGGAGTGATAGTTTGCTAATTGGTGGTGACTAGCATCAGTAGATAGTTAGTGCAACACTATTTACGAGTAACAGATTATATTACATCTCTACTGTTTTTCATACCTGAAATAGATTATTGTGCTTGTAGTAGCCAAATAACCACAGAATCCTTTCCAGGTTTGGAAGTACAGTGTATAACTCCTAAAATAAAGTGTACGTTTTATTTTTAGAAGTGTTTTGTTTTATTTTATTTTGTTTTTCTTGACTTCTTAAATATCTTGTCAGGTTCATGTAGTCACTGCGCCAGAAGAGTCAGCTAACAAATACTCCATAAATCAAGTAAGTCTGTATGAAAACAAATAAATTGTTGATCTCTTTATTTGATTAAAATGTTTTAGTTTAAAAATAATGTGATTAAGTTAATGAGTGCTGTCTTCTTCTATACCAGACTGCACATGAGAGGAAACACATGTGAGCTAATCTCCAGTCTCATAACAAACAGGAGGAAAGAATATTTACTTTGTAATGGGAATGCATACAGTGTCATTTGCAGTATGGCAATATTTGAAGATTAATATAAATACTTTGGGATATTTTTAGTCTACTGGAAAAAAAAAACATTCAAGAGCAGTGACTTTGCAATTTTGGAAAGTGCAGAGTGTGCAGCTGTGGAGTTACATAGGCAACTTAATGCCTTTATTGATTTACCTTTCCCAACAAGCAAAGAAACTCATGTTAGTGTATTTCTAGTTTGTTTTAGGAATCTCGATACACTGATTCTTTTTCTTGCTTTAATTATATCCAAGATACCTTGCACAGCTTTATTTCATAAGAGGAGCTGCTGGTTTACTATTTCAGGAACTTTTAGACAAATTTAGTATTGAAATCATATTTATTTGAAGGGGAATTGGTGAGCTTTATTTCAAATGTTTCTTGTTTTTTCTTTGAAGGTGGTTCTTCCCATGGTGGGACATAGTATCAAGTATCCCAGTAATAAAGTTGGGCAATGGTACCATGAAAGGCTTTCTAAGGATGAGCTGCAGATGTGCAAATTCAGGGTGTCTCCATTACAGCTGAATATACCTGGATGCTACCGACCCATTTTGAAAAATGTTCAGAATCTGACATATTTTTTGGAAGGCAGTGAAAAAGGAATCAAAATTGAAGACAACCATCTGCAAGAATCAAAACTCTCTCTTCATGTATCATTTGACCTTGATCCATCGTGTTATGCAACAGTCTGTCTGAGAGAAATAATGAAATGTGACTTTTAAGATTCCAGCTAATGACAGATCACAGGAATGTTACACAATGGTGATATTTTATGTATAATTCCAAGAAAACAGACCCACAGGTTCCTGTTCCAGGAACAGGAAACATTTCTAGATTGAGATTCATACTGGTTAGGAAAAAAACTCACCAAAATCCTTTGGAATGTCTCAAAAACATTCCAAACCCTAAAAGCAAACCCTTGGATGCATTGGATTAAAACTATGTGTTATGCCAGGCAGGCCTAACAGAACTGCATGAAGCCTTGGACTGCAAGGACTGTCATATTTACATAGGCATCTGCCTTGCAAAGTTAAATGCTAAAAAAGTGTTTGCAGCAAACAATTATGTCTTTTATTTTGTAATAAATATATTTTTTTAATGTTTTATACTCCATGCTGTTCAAGGAGTGACGTTACAAGGTCAGCCTCACCTCCATCCCTGGAAAGGTGATGGAACATGTGCCCTGGAAAAGATGATTATCAGGGAGACTCAACATGGATTTACCAGGACAATATCCTGCTTGACCAGCCTGATGGCCATCTGTGAGGGTATAACTGGCTGACTAGATGAAGGGAGAGCAGTGGATGTCATCTACCTTGACTTCAGTAAGGCTTTTGATACCATCTCCCATAACCTCCTCATAAAAACCTCCTCTACTCTGCCCTGATGAGGCCTCAGCTGAAGTCCTGTGTCCAGTTCTGGGCTCCTCAGCTCAAGAGAGGCAGAGAACTTCTGGAGAGAGTCCAGCACAGGACCGTCAATATAATCAGGGGAGTGGAGCATCTTTCTTATGAGGAAAGGCTGTGGGAACTAGGGCTGTTCAGCATGGAGAGAGGAGACTGAGGGGGAACCTCATTAATTAGTGCCTGTTCAAGTAAGCTCATCAACATGAGGTGAGTAATTAACATAGCTGCAAAACCATTTATAATAAAACCAAAAGCTTGTTTTATTGTTTACAGGATACAGAATGTATTCCTGTTACTGTGAAGCCTTATGATAGCAAAAAAAAAAGTTAATGAAACCATCCCTGGGAAAAAAGCTTTATTTTTTTTTTTTTTTTGTTAATTAAAAGCAAGCAGTAGACTGTGATAGAATGAGTGGATTTGTGGAAAGGGAGAGAGCGGAAGATGTCATTTAGCTTGACATTAGCAAGGTGTTCGAGTAGTCTGGAGACCAGGTTAGGACATTGTTGTGGTTTAGGGTCATTTAGGAACAAAAGACTGTGGTCAGCCACCAGTACCAAGGGCTGCTGTAAGTAGAGAGGGGGCTCAATTGCCACTTATAGTCCAGGGAAAATGGACAAGACCTCTACTTGGAGAGGGAAACAAACATTAATTTAATCTACCACCAACCAGAAACATAACAAACAGAAAACAACACAGAGTGGCACAAGGGTGAAGAGCACAAGCAGCTTTTAAGACCACCTTCCCCCCACCCCTCCCCTCTTCCTGGGCTCAGAGCCCTGATCCCTGGGGGTTTCAGTCAGTTTTTTCCCAATGGCTCCTGCTGCTTGTCTCTGCTCAAGGCAGACAGACTCCTTGCTTGTCCTCTGTGCTCCAGCTCTGGGTACCTCACACCTGGCAGCCCTGCATGGGCTGCTCCAACATATGTTCATTCCAATGGTTGCAGCTCCTCTCCACCTCCTGTGTGTGTCTCTGCGGCTCCCAGGCTCTCCAGCATGGCCTGTGCCATGGCCACCTCCTCACACAGTATCCTGCCTGTCCGGTTGCACTCACATGGAGCTGCTGATGGCTCTCAGTCCTGCCATTGCCATCCATGGGTAGCAGGGACACAGCTGTGTTCTCACCACAGGTTGCAGAGGGGTCTCTGGTCCAAAGTTCCTTCTTCCTTCTCTTGACTATGGGGTCTGCGTGGTCAGCTCCATCTTGTACCATTTTTTCACCTCCTCATCCGCTGCAGGTTTCTCTGCTTAAATAGTGATGGCAGAGGTGCCAGATTGGCCTGACCAGGCTGGAGATGAGTCCACCTCAGAGCTGGCTGATGTTTCGAGAACTACTTATGGGGACCAGCACTACAACCCCCTCCCTCTGTTACCAAGCAAAAGGCGGCTGCATACAAACCTACTGACAGTCACTGTGGTCTGGATGAGTGGACAACCAGATGGGTGAAAAAGTCATTGGTTACTGAGTCTGAGAGAGTCATGGTTCATGGGCCATACCCTCCCTGGAGTGAGTATATTGTGCTCACCCTTGGGCCCTGTCCTGTTGGCTGTCTTAGTGGCATGGAGGAGGTGATGGAGTTCAGCCTCATTGAAGCTGCAGTAGATTGACCAGGCTGCCATTCATGGCAACCTAGACAGGCCAACAGGAACCTTATGACATTGAGCAAGGATGACAGCAAAGTGCTACCCCTGGGGAGGAAGCACCCCTGCAGCAGCCTGGACTGGGGAGGCACAGGCTGGGGAGCAGCTCTGCAGAAAGGGCCTGGGAAGTCTGGTGGGCAAGTGAACATGGCCCAGCCATGTGCCTTGGCAGCAAGGATGACCAGCAGAGACTCACGACATGTTAGCAGGGATGCAGCCAGTACATGAGGGGAAAGGATTATGTCTCATTTTTCAGCACTTGTTGGACTACGTTTAATTTCTACATCCAGTTTTAAACCACACAATAAAATTGGAGCAAGTTTAGCAAAATGTCTCCAAGCTACTTGAGGACTGGAGCATTTGCCATTTGTCAAGAGGCTGAAGGAACTGGGCTGCTTCAGCCTGGAAAAGAGACAACTTAGGGGAGACGTAGCAGTTCCCTTGTATCTATGGGAAGTTAGCAAGATGATAGATCCAGGCTCTTCATGGTGGTGCATGGCAGGAGAACAAGAGAAAAAGGTAGACATTGAAATGAGAGTTCCAGATTGGTTGGAAGGAAATACTTTTCCATGTGAGGACAGTCAGGCAGCAGAAGGGGCTACCTGGAGGCTGTGCAGGCTCCATCCCTAGAGGCTTCCAAAACGTGATGGGATAAAGCAACCTGATCTCAGCTCAGAGGCATCTCTGTTTTGTGGAGGCGGTTAGGCTAGGAACCAGCTACCTCTTCCAAGCCCGACTATCCTGCTATCCTATGCAGGGCATTGCAAGTGTTCATTGCATCTGTAGATGGCAGTGTGGCTTAAAGCTATGAGGGAAAAGCCTGCTCATTTACTGAGGGAGAATCAGTAATACCAAATGAATTCTGTTTATGGAGTCAGTTGTTGCTGACAATTGAGTAAGATAAATCTCCCAACGTTGATAAACAGACCAAGAATTTTAGGAATAGAAAAAATAGCAATACAATTCACATGATTTCAATGCTTGTTTAAAGCCGTGCAGCAATGAAGCATTCAGACAATTCACTGCCTTAAATAAGAGGATTACTCTGTAAGTCACTAAGTAATTCAAAATTTGACCCTTAGCTTTTGTATGGGGAAAACAGACCGTCATGCAAACAACAGCTAGAGAGCCACTGTAGGTGACTTATAATGCTTGCTCTGTTACAGTGCTTACTCTACATCTCAAGTTTATGGTATGCAGCCAAACTAAAAAATCCCATTTCCCTGCCACAACCCATCTGAGACAGCTTTGCTTCTGTCTTTGCTTTTCAGTAGCACCTCTTGTCTTCCACCTGCCCTTAAAAATATCCCACTTCTGGAAAACTATTTTTAACCCAAGTCATTTTGGTACATCACAGCTCAAAAAGAGTTGTCCTGTCACTGCTGATGCGGTAAAGGGCTCCTGTGCAGGCAGGAAGTTGCATGCAGTCGCAATGGCCAAAAGAAATAAATTAGCACCGAAATCCTATTTAAAGAGACTTGTGGTTGTTTTCAGTGTGGCTTAAAACAGCCTGGAAAACCGTCTCATCACATACAAGATTTGAATACAGCAAGTATGAAAAGTTGAGCCTTATTTGGAAAAACACAAAAGGTCAGATTAAAAGGTTTGTGACTGAAAGACATGCTATTTGAAAATAAAGGATCAGAAGATGGCATTAAAAGAGTTTCCCTATAATCATTTTAGGCTCATTTGTCAGTACTTCTATTGAACACTGAAAGGACTAATCTTCTTAAGCAAATCATTCTTTCAGCAACTTTAAGGTGAAAGAGCTAATTATGTGTGTCTGTGGGCTAAATTCCTATAGTAGAAATGTTATTCTAGGGAAAAGTCAGGTTAGCTCTTAAAGAGTTAGTATGGTAAATATCCTTCTTATTTCGGTAGGCATCTATTTGTAATTCATTCTCTTAATCCTAGCAGCTATTTTGCAGGATTGTGTACATTAACAGTTGAATTCAGAGTTTTGTGTTAATGCAATATTCAGCTCCCTAAGTATAATCTATATAAGCAAAACATCTGTGCCCCTGCACTTAGAAAAGGAGATTATCATTGTGCACTGATCTGAGTTTAAGGAAAAGACTGATGTGCTAGTCATCTCTCATCTTCCTGAGCACTTGTATTGCTACCATCGTTTTCTGATAAGCCTTAAAGCACTTTGCTAATACTACTGAAGACAGGTCTCTGAATTTGTTTCTAACAAAAGGGGTTTTAAGTTCAATGGCCAGCTGATTTTTTTCAGCACAGATGATAGATAATTGGGTATTTGAATGAGGAAAAAATGCAACTTTTCTGCATTTGTGAAATCCTATTACTTTTAATTAATTACAAAATTGGCAACTGATATTACTGTCAATGAGAATATATAGATTTTCAGATTAAGATGGCTTAAAATTACATTCTTATCATAAAGGTAGTTCAGAAGCCAGGTAGATGTCTGATTACTAGCCCAGATCACTCATTAAAACTCCATTAACTCCGCTCTTAGTGCCAGTGCCTGTCAGCTGGTGATTTGATCTCTTACACCTAGCTGATGAGCAGAAACCTACTTTCCTTTCTCTTGCAGAACTTCTGCCCATAATAAAAGCTCAAGGGAACAAGCTGAGAAACTATTAACACTCTTTTCTTTCAGTCTGCAGTCATGCTATGCAGCCCACTTGCAGCATCTACATTCCTTTTAGAGGAAATGAAAGCAGAAAGTGAGCCTCAGCTGCATACCAAGCACACTCTGTGTCCAAATGGAGGAACAGGTGCTGCTACCTGCTTAGATCAGTAAGGTTTTTAATTAGTTTTAGAAATTACTGACTTTAAATATCAATTCTGTCTTTCAGAATGTGCCTGCAATTAAAAACCCAGGACATCTCCCCTTACTTCCATCAAAAGATGCTTTGTCTTTGTGTTGAGCTCCTAAACCAAATTTCATAACTCTGCATAAAATGAGCTGTATGATACAGGGCCAAACCACTTACTAAAACACAGCAGGAATCATTTAGTGATTTTGTGTTGATATTATATAGAAAAAAGTACGTAGAATTAATCTGACTTGGATTTAGCCCTCTACAACTGCAATGGTTTGGATCAAGGCTTAGTCTTGGACCTTGCCTTGTCTGCAACAGTAAGTGGATATGTAGGAAAGAATAAAGCAAAGGAAGCATATATGATATTTATCCTAAGCTATTTTCAATTTGGGCAATTTTCTGAGCCTGAATGGTTTTGCTAGTTAATGACTCTATGGATTTCTTTCCCAAATATTTCTCATCTTCCCTTGAATGTGTTCAATCCCTTCCTGGAGTTTCATGTTTGCTGCCTATTGTATGAAGATCCACCTTTTGTTTATTTGAAACTGTCTCCTTCTGACTTCATGTGATGATCCTTGGTTCTTGTATTTCTGTATAAGGGATAATAAAGGCTTCATCTCTATCCATCCTCTTGGTACTCAGCCATTTGTATTCCTAAAATCAGTTGCTTGCCTCAACTGAGCAGCTATGCAATCTCTGCTCCCGTGGGTATTATTCCATACTTATACTTTCTGTCAGCTTTTCCTCATTTTGAATATACCCTTTTGGAGATGAGGGATGTAGAACTCCACACAGTTTTGCATTAAAGCCATGGATTTCTCCACTAGCATAGTGATGTCTATTTTATCATGTACCTCTCCTAATACACAGTTTCCTTTTTGATACACCCTTATTCTTCAAGCAGTGAAGGAAAGTATTCGTGGAACTAGGTATAATAACCCCAAGATTCCACCGCAGAGTGGTGATTTCACACTGAAGTCGGGTAAAATCAAATTATTCTGTGTATGAAGTTGGGATTTGTGTTGTCTGAGAGTTACTTTGCCTGTGTCTACAATCCAAATTTCATCTGCTATTGTGTTTTCCTGTCATTAGCCTCATAAGGATTTTCTGCAGTTCTTCACACTCTCCCATTATTTTTACTACCCCGAGCAACTCAGCATCATCATCAGTCTCAGACACCTCTGTGCTCCACCCCTGGATGCACACACTGAACTGTGTTCCAGAGCCCTCCAGCTTATGCAGTGACTGCTTAAAGGTGCTTAGTGATGGACTTTGTCAAGTTCCTTCTGGGAGCTCAAGTGCACCATCCCCACTGCAGCAGGCATTTCCACACAGCTCTTGACCTCTCCACAGAGCTCCGAGGAAGCTGTAAGGCAATACTTTACAGATACCATGTCAACTCTTTCCCAATAGATCACAATTGTTCAAGTGTCCACTGCTTTTATCCTGGAATAGATGTGTCCATTGCAGTTCTCTTGCTTATAGGTTTGTACCTCCTCTTATTTTATCATACCTTTTATCCGGGATATAATTTATATATATTTAATTAAATATCATTAAATAGTTTATATGCCATATTGTACAACAGCTGCAGAAAATGCAGACTGGTGTTACCAGTAATCTGAAATTGAGTTGAAGGTATGAGAAATAAACTGAAGAAGGCATGCCAGCTTAGAGTATTTTTTTAACCTTGTTAAAATGCTCCTGGGTTTTGAAAGATCTTGGTTTGCATCTGTGCTCTGCTAAATTCAAAGCAGAAATTTGAATCCATATTTCATCATAGCCTGTTAACCACAGCCATAGCCTGTAAAAGTAACTGTTAATGCAAGTAGTGGCAAAGGATGACATGTTCAACTGAAAGTGACAGACTTTCCTTATATTTGAATATGGGAGACAAAACATCAAGTTCTAATTCAGGTGGAAAAGACTTGAATCTGTGGTGTAGTCAGCAGATTATCCTGCAACAAGGAACTGACACAGCTGCAGGCCTATGCTCAGTGTTCCAGGTCCTAGTAGTAAGATATGGGAAAGACTGGCCCTAAAGAGAATCTTGCTTCTGAGCACAAGAAGGCATGAAATTCATCTGCAAGGAACCAGAACATGCTCCAGGTTTCAGTGCTGCATGTCCCTGGGCCCCAAGGACACCTCGAGCCCTAAGTGGCCCTGAGCCTCCCTGCCCTGGGCCTATCCATGCCTGTGGCCATCCCCGAGGAAGGGGCTCAGCCCAACCCCACGCAGCCTCACGCTCAAAGTGTTTTCTCCCTCATAAAACTTTGGTTGTGGCCTGCATCATTGACAGGACACATGCTGCAGCCAGGCCAGATAATTAATCCCAGTGCTTCCCTTTTAAAGCCACTTTCTTTTACACCTTGCAAGTAATGCTTGTTAGCTAAATGGTTGGCAAATTATTAAACTGTACTAATAAAAATATCCTGGGAAATTACAGGGCAGAGTTCACAGTCTCACTCTGCCTCTGAACCCTAATTCTTGGCTAGACACCCAATACAGACAGTGCTTATCTCCTACCAGCATGTCCAAGGCAAAGAGTAGTTTTCTCTTTCACAGTGTTTTCATATAAACATGCACCTGGGTGTTTTAGCACTTCCTCACTGAGTCAATTACTTATTCTCCCAGAACAGCATATGATATATGTTATAACCTTGCTGTAAATGAACTCTCAACTATTTGTGTGGTTTTTTTTTTCCCCAAGCGGGACAAAAAAATAAATACACTCAATCAAATTAAAAAGCTCTCTTCAAGACTGAGAGTCCTCCATCTTGCTTTTATTCAGACAGCCTCTCACAGCCAAGCTGAGGAAGTATGTCTGAGGATGTGTAAAACAGTGTAAGGTAGTTTTCTATATGGAAAAGAAACTTTTTGAGTGGATGCTTTCAACAACTGGTTTAGAGAAGTGCGAAGAAGAGACAATTTTGGAGGCCAGGATGGTTGCTATATGAAAAGCCATCATTGATAAGATTAATATCCCGTGGAATGGTGTTGGGAAAGTCAGGAATGGAGAGACAGACCAAGAAGGAAGCAGTGCTTGTAAAAGAATGATACCAAGAAGTGAATTATATGGGAGGACAAGGTAAGATGGTAAGAGAGAAAAAAATCTGCTTATATCAATTGACATAGCTCCATTTAATGCAATATTTCTCAGTATACGTACACTGGTTCAGAGTGTGATTTGTACTGACCCACCATTGCCTTTGCTTGAAAGAAGGAAAACAGTTGCTGAAATAGCAGTTCTGTTAAAAGATGGATAGAGCAGAGTAAAGAAACCAACAGTACTAAGTAAAATGTGAGCTTGATCTGATGCTGCCTTGCAGTTTATGGGCAGTTTATGGGAGTGTTTACCCCTTTTCTGAAACAGATGAAATGAGGGATAGTTTTGGAAGTCTGGAAGGGTGTTCCTGTGGGCACAGGAATGACTGGCTGTAGTCAGGACCTGGGGTCAGATTCTTGTCAGCTTGATTGACAGGAGCCAGTTGAGCGACTGCAAGTAATAGATATTACACTGGAGCGTGGGCTGTCAAGGAACATGCTGATTAAAGGGCAATTTAAAATAAGAGACAATCTAATGGAGAAAAAGTGTGAATTTGGTCTCTGTCACTGCAAGTGCAGGTCTAATGTAATTATAGTATCCTCAGCTTCAAGTGAACTCTGAGGTTTTATTTTATGCCACTCGTTTTTGAAAGAAGCCAAAGGTTGTATCCTGCCATTAATTTATAGCTGATTTTTAGTACTTTTTAATCAGTAAATAAGAGAGAAATGTTACATCACAACCTTCCCCCTTCTTTCCTCTCCACATCATACATTTTTGTAGTATAGTACTCATTTAACCCTGACTTCTTCGTTTCACCTTCCATTTAAAGCTTTTCCTCTCTTTTACTTGCTGGGAAGCGTCTTCATTATAGGAGCAGCAAATAATTTGTACCCTACTAAGCTAAAAATGAGACCTTTTAATGTTAACCTGCCTACCTCTGCCCTGGGTGCTGCCATTCAGCTTTGTGTGGCTGGGCTGGTATTTCTTTCCCATCTCGCTCGTACGGAAAGAGCTTCAGGACAGGTTCAGTTTCACATTAGGAACATAGGTTCATAAAGTCATTGCCTCCTTTTCTTACTGAGCTCAGCCCTTCAGCCTTTGAGAGCTCTTCACCACGAGCTTAAGGGTGTCATACAGAACAAGGGGAGATGCAGCAGCACCCAGAGCTTGTCCTACTTGAATTTACACAACAAAGACTCTAAAAAACAGACGAAAAATAAGCTTGCAGAAGGCTGGTGTATTGGCTTTGTCCAAGCAGCTGGACTACAGCTGATACTTTTCTTCTGAGGATCTTTTTGATGCTGATCCTGTTCAGAAACTGTGAAGTGACTTGTCATCTTCAAAGAACAGGTTCGTCTTAAGTGCTTTTAAGGCTTTGCTGAGCAAACAGATGAAGTACTGTTTCTAAAATGCAGTAAAAAGTGTCACTCTGTTCAGAATATAAAATATTCTAATGAATTGAAAAATGAGAATCAGGTGAATGTGAAAACGTTTCATCCTTGGAAACTTCTCCCTCCTGAACTATGTATTAAAGCAATGCAGATGTGGAAGGTAAATCCCTTACTGTGTGGGACAACTATGTTTTATGCTGTGGTATCTTAAGCTAACATCAGGAAATCATTGTAAAAATGCTACATCAAAGATCTTTCTTTTGTCACATACAATCTCTACTCTTTAACATAATTTTCAATGTTATAATGCTGAGAAAGGATACATGAAAAGAACTGATCAGCATTTTTGCTGTCAGAACTTCAGCTATCTTCTGAAACACTGGTATTTATTAGCCTCTTTTATGTTCTCCATTGTAATATACTAGCAATTTGCTGTGTCTTCTAACATTCCTGTTTTCAGACAGACAAATGGTGCAGGTGAAACAATTAATAATTCAATTTATTATCGGCATAATTGTACAACTATGGTAAAAACATCACAAGAAATTTGATTCTAGGATTTAAGCTGCTTTAAGGCAATAAACAGGAGATTTCCAGCCTGTCATATTTTGAATGAGCAAGTAAAGAATAAAACAGCATATTGTGCTGAGATTCTTGATGAAAGACCATCATGTGGCTGTGTAGGAATGCTGAGGTAAAATCAGAGCCAGACAGACAAATTCACCAAAAGTATGTGTGTGGGAAGGGCTTTTGATTTTATGTGCCATGGAGTCTAACCACAAAGCTTACAAGAGAGACCCAGGCAGGCACGAAGTGCACTGAAGCAAGGTGTTTGCTCAAAAGAATTGCTGCTTTCTAGAGACATGTGTGAGAATCTGTGCAAATAGTGAAGAGTCACACTCGTCGTGCCTTGAGTTTTTGAAAGCACATTGACACATGCTTGCTATAAAATAGTTCGGTGTGTGTTGCTTATTTGTAGAACATCAGATTGATACAAGTCATATGAAGCAGATTCCTGTAGGGACACATATGCACACTTCAGAGAATCTCTCTGCCCCATATTTTGGTTCCCCAGAACATCTGAGGCAGAAGGGCTCTTCTGGGGCTCTTTGTTGGCTCTTCATGGCAAGATCTTTGCACTGGATTCTTATATTCATATGGAGCTGCTTATCTCCACTACGTACAGATTATTCTTCTACTGGAGTATAACAATTTATATGACAGTTTATTATTAGTACCTAATAGAGGTCAGAATGTGGGTATGATTTACTGCAGTTTTCTCCCTTTAATAGCTTAATTACCTATTTAAAACCAGAGTTACACAGAGTTAAAAATAAAAATAAAAGCGGAACTGTATTAATGGACTCTGAAATGAATATGCTGCTTCGTGGGGTTCACAATTAACACATCATGCAACTTCATTTCACAGATACTTCTTTTGTATCAGTTAGCATGCACAATAGATTAAATAGAGCTTACTAGAATTTACTAAATTACTGTGGTGTGTTTTAATATTGAGAATGGCAGGAAATGTGCAAAAGACTGTTTTAAGGGCTTTAGATATAACACAATGTAAAAGACAAGGAGCAAGTTCCCAGGGCAAAAACCTAGGAGAAAAGAGATAAGTTCAAGACAAAATGGTGAATACTTTCTTTTCAAATTTAAGATGTTCCTGGTATTTCAGAACTGCCTCTGCAAGTCAGGCCTACCTACGAGACTTGCATAAAGCATGTTGCAGAGACTTCCCAAAGGAGAACGTTTGAATGCTCTGGAGTTTAGAGTGGTGCCCAGTTCTTTTTAACCTAGTTAGTATGGGTCAGGAATATCCAGAGCCAAGCGTATTTACATCCTCATCTACCAGTAGATAACCTGAGGCTGGCGTTTTCTGAGCAGTTTTAGTATTCTCAGCTGAGCTGCAACGGACTCCACAGTCAATAACGTGGGCAGACCAGGCGTGGCTTTCCCAGCCTTGAGCGTGTTCTTAACCTCTCTGTGTGTGTAGGGAGGTTATGTGCAGACATTATTTGCAATTCCACATGAAAGAAGTTTTGGTGCTTGTACATGCTTTTCTTAAAAGCCTAGGAAATTACTGCCTAGCAAGTGAATTAAAAGAACATTATGGTAGCAAGAAGAAAAATACTGAAACTGAGATTCCCCGTGCAACCATAATTCAATTGTCTTCTGTGTGTCTCTGATATTATACAGCCCTTTATTAATTATTTTTCCCACAGGAAAATGTGAAGGATGGATAGAGTTCTGAGGAAAGACTAAGAATTGTGTTGTGAAAGAAGCTTTGTCTTGTGATTTCTACTTACGATGGAGGGGTCTATAGAGAAAGGAAAAATGGTCTTTTGTTTCAGGCAGCTGAATATAGAATTGTAAAATGTGAAATTGCAGCATCTGAGTGTTATGAGACTAGATTCTGTCCTTGCCTCCAGCCGAGAATTCCTGTGTAATATTTGTCAAGACATTTACCCAAAGACTTTTTACAAATGTGTCCTCACTTTTAAGGAAAGCTATTTTGAGCCCATAGGATCTGATCTGCGAAGTGCTGCGCCATGAACTGAAACTGAAAGTAATGATACCTTGATTTTCCTTTTTTTCTCTTTTTTTTTTTTGTTGGTGAAAATTCAACTGTAAGGATCAGATTTGGCATCTAAACTCATTGAAGAACGTTTCCTTTAATTCCTGCTCCCTCATCTGGAGAGAAATGATTCTTTTGCTTTCTGAATTTTTTTTTTTTTGAACAATTATTTATCGTTTGTGAGGCATGGATGGTACTATAACATAATGAAATGCCCATAAGGAAATCAATAAATCTCTTCAGATTTTTCATGGAGCCTAGAGCTGTGCACTGAATGCTGAATGTCATAGGACATTTCCCACAGCTGCCTGCCTGGTGTTTATGGTGGTTCCATCCCTTGGGCGAGGCTGCAGACCCATTGAAACACAGGATACAACAATATTATTCAAGTTATTTCCTAACACATTGTCTCAATGACATTTAGTGACATTTTCTAGCTCTGCATGCTTGACCTGAACAGTTCTGATGCAGCCTCTTCTGTACAAGAATGTTCTATGCTGGCAATGGTAGTCACACAGCCCTACCAAACAAAGATATGAGGCAGCTGGATACTATGACTCTTCTGCATATATGCTCTCTTCTCAGAAGTAAACACAAAGGAGTAATTTTTTTTGATTGAACATGCATTTTTTCTTCAGAGATACTCTGAGAAACTAATAGAATCATCGCTGACATCAGCACAAGTATCACATTTGTCCACAGAAGATGATTGAGCTGAATGCAATGATGTGGCCCTCAGTTCACACTTTAACTTGTCTGAATGTATATAGTCATTGTCACAGACAAAGAAACATTCATTTTTAAGATAGTGACTTTTATTTGCTGCTAATTTGGGCATAAATTCAAACAAATACTCTGAAATTTCCATATTGTTCCATTGGTTGTTAGTTTTGTAGCCACCTGCAGTATCTGTTTGGATGAGCTCTGAATCACAAGTGACAATTGAAATAAAGTGACTGACAGGAGCAAATGGAGCCGAATGCAGAATTCTGCAGGTGAAAATACTCTGCTCTTGCTCTTTTGACCCAAATTGTGGCTTTGTCAAGCAGAAGGTGGTTTAAGAAAATAAGAATACCTGGTTTAAGTAAATCTCGAGATAAAATGAAACAGCAGGTGAGGAAACCCCCATCATTATGAAAACAATGCCCTCCCTTGTATATACATTACAGCTGTCTAAATCTCCAAATGAAGGTATTAACTGAGATCAAAGATATTAATACAAAAGGAAAGGAAAGCCCCAAACTCAAAGTAATAAATGAGATAACTATAGTCACTGACAGCACAATGATTTTCATTTAAATTGGCAATAGCACTGATATCTGATTTCTGGCGGCTATAGCACCTTTCATTCAAAAGGATTTTCTGAATTATCTAGAAAGGAATAGTTTCAAGCAGTTGAACCATTGGAAAGCTGACAGTAGGTTATAACTCAGCCGGCAGCAGGCTGTCAGATTGCCCTGGTGTGGCCTTCTTTGAAACCCATCCTATCCTCCTTTGAGAAACAGTAAGGTTGAACTGCAGTGAAGGCTTTGGACTGCGAGTCAGCAGATGCAGGTTCCCAAGAATTACTGCTCTGACCTTTGGCAGCTCTCCTACGTACCTCTTAGTGCCCAACATTTAATCTCTTAGCGCCTATGTTTCCTCCTCATGTTTTGGAGGTAACAGAAAGCCTGTTCTCCTTACACTGAAGAAAAGATGGAACATAGAATCAACAAGAAATCTCAATCTAGTTAGCATTAAGAAGAGCTCAAACCACAAACTCTGATTTGTGTGAAGTCATTTTGAAGAAGAAAGTAAAAATAATAGCAGTCATCAGTGAAAAGAAACCAAAAAGAAGGGAGAGGCAAAATATTGATCACCAGCCTGACAATCAGTGATTATTTTAGGCAGTTCTCTGATTTGTATTCAGTTAGATCTGCAGAACAACACTCTGCAGCTTTTTGAAGGAGAAGGAAATTGTGGCCAACTGACCAAGCCCCTGATAAAAAAAGTGGGTGGTACACTAAGCTCCGTATCTTAACATGCATGGCTCAGAAGATAAGGAACACACTTGACTGGTGCTTGACAACTGAATTTCTTGATGCAAAGTATGTCTTATCTGATGGATAATCAATTTGATAAAACATTGATAGTATTTTTCATGGTTTTAATTATTAAAAGTAATACAGACAACAGCAAGCAGTGCTGAACTGCACAGCATGACTATTCTTCATTTGAATGCATGTCAATGAAAGAGACTTCTATAGGATTAAACTAGACCAAATCATAAAAATTAAGACCTGACTTCATACCTAACATTGCCAATGTGATGTACATCGAATTCTAAGACATGTGGCTGTCAGCATGGAGACTATGGGCCTGAGTGAGCCCTTGGAGCACATGATATTCTGCCTGAGGAGAAAAGAGTATCTCAAAGTATCGACTATGAAAAGCAAAAACTAGAGCTGTTTTGAAGATTCATGTCCTTTGGTACTTTAGTACCTGCTTTGGGACTGAAATGTGACACATGCTGGGCTGGAATTTATTGTCTATACTCTGTGTAACTTCTGCCCTCAGTCTTCTTCAGAAGTTGTGGATCAGCCATTTCTTTTCACCACTGTAGAAGAAAAATCAATTATTCAGCATATTTGTCCTCCTCGATTTGAGAGCCTTCAATTCCACATCTCCCATCTCCTAGTTATCATGGGGTGGATTTTTCCTCTATATCTCTTTGTCAAGCAGGGCCACTCTGCTAATAAAGGGTTTGTGATTCATCGTAGCAGTAGACGACCAGAAGACTGAACACAGTCCTGTAGTTTAATGACAAGATATTCCTCTGAAAGACAAGATACCTGCTAAAAAGCTTTATTATGGATTTCACTTGGGAATTATTTAATTACAAACAAAATGTATCATTTTATGGTTAGTGTGGGAAGACAAGCAAGAGGATGGGAACTATCAGAATAAGGACAGGTCACTGGTTTGATGACTTGGTTGGCTGCAATGATGGGAACAGACTATTTTATCATCAGAGGGGATTAAAAAAAGACAAAATAATGTAAAAGAAAACTCAGAAAGCAAACTTAGGAATAAAAAATAAATCATCATCTGGTCAGAAAGATGTTAGAAGTCAGTTTTCTTTGGCATTTACTTGAAGTGAACCCAGCATTATGTGGAGGGAGTAGGCGGAGGTTAAAGGCTAGTGAGCTCTATTCCTATGTAAACTTAAAATGAGAAGATTAGCATATTAAGATTTTTTTTACTAGTGCAAAAATCTCCTTATTTTTATGACAATGACAATAGTCCTGCATCATTGGAGGAGCTATTGTTTTTAGGTGGGATTCCAGCGCCTGCCAGTCAGCTAATGCCAGGCTGCCAGAGCACCCTGCCAAAGCATCAGCACACTTGGAGGCTGGCCTAGGCCCAAATCAAAGACGTGCCTCAATAGAAGCTCTTTTGACAGTCTTCCTGCCAACACTGAAGTATGTAGCTGATAAAAGGTCTTGCTTTGTAGCTAAACTCAGCCTTTGGCTTTGGTTTCAGCCCACTGGATCCATTGTTGGGGCAATATGTTAGAGAAACTGATAAGTCCTTGCATCCTAGCATCCATCCAGGAAATGAGTATGAACCCAGCAGCCTGAGAACCTGGAAATAAGAAAGATGAGTACATCCCCTTGCGTCTGAATTCACATTCTAGTTTCTGTCTCTGAAAGGCCATATTTGCATCTGAGCTTGTGCAACTTACATTAGAAAGGTTCCTAGAGAAGATGGTGAAACCAGAAACTGCAGGAAAAATGCACTGTAGAAGTACATAGCGGAGGACTGATATTGTTGAAGTGATAAAGAGATAGAGGGATATTACACTGCTGCTGAGGACACAGAATGGAATTCCTAGATTGCAAGATAAAGCAACTGCATACTTCAAACAACCACCCACAGAGCTATGATGTACGTGTGGAAAGTGACCTGCTGGTGGAGAATTTCTTGTGACGATTTTGGATTTAATTATGGATGCAAAAGAACAGCCTGTAGAAACTGCTGAAAGATTTGCAGGCATAAATGACTCTGGGAGATAGAATGGAAAATATAATAAAAATAGAATTCTTTTGGAGAGAACCCTGGAAATCTCAGAGAGAAAAGGAATTTCTAAATCAGAAACTGGCAAAATGCATTTAAATTCTGCAGAGATGGGAAGAGTTTCAGTCAGTTTACCCTCTTGATATCAAAATTATTTTTTTTTTTTGTATCTTTAAGACCTCATGAAAACTAGTGATTTTGAGTGACTTTACTGGAGTTAGTTTTCTTTCATATGTAACAGTTTTCCAATAAAACAGATTTTTTTTTCTAAAGCTCCCTCTCTAAAATTTCAAGGACTTTAATGCTCTTTAAATCTTCACTGGATTTTAAATGTTACTGAAGTAATATGGAAAGGAAACTGTGTGAGCAGAGAAATCCAAATTGCAGAAACTGGTCATAGGATTTCTTGATTAAAAAAAAATCTTGTAGTGATATCAGAAGCATAATGAAAATTGTCTTAAATGACCAGCATGAATTTGTTAATCTCTTAAATGATCAGCATAAAGTGCCAAAATCAGTAGAAAAATATTTTCGGTCCTTTTGATGACAAAAATAGTGTGTCTATGTTTCCCTTAGTGTTACCGAATATGTTAGTGAGTGGAACAACAGTTAATGATGAAATTAGATTAAATTATTTTCATTTAATTCATTGCTAAATTAGACCACAGGGTCATCTAACCCAAAAGACTACCTCCAACAGTACCTGATGCCCATGCAAATTAGAAACAAGCTAAGGTTGTGGCCATAACTCCCCAGTACATTTTCCTGACCCAAATAAATTTTTAGCTCAGGGACATCCCTTGCCAAAGATTCTTTCTTTCTTCATTTGTCTCAATTGAGATGTGTGTCATCAACACTTTTAAGTACCTAAAGGATGATGTTAAGGAGAATGGGGTGACACTTTTTGTTGTAGTGCCCAGCGACAGGGCTAGGGGTAATGGACATTAGTTGGAACACAAAAAGTTCCACTTAAACACAAGTAAACACAGGCTGCCCAGAGAGAGTGTGGAGTCTTCTTCTCTGAAGGTTATCAAAACCCACCTGGATGTGTTCCTGTGTGACCTGATCTAGGTGGACCTGCTTTAGCAGGCAGTTGGACTAGATCTGTAGAGGACCCTTCCAACCCCTACCATTCTGTGATTCTGTGTTTCATTTGTTTGGCTTCCTCAGAGCACTTGAAAACTTTTATCAGCAACAACATCTTGTGGCACCAAGTCCTACAGCTTTATACAGCTATAGGCGGTGTGAAGAATGACCTTCTTGTTTGCTGTGAGTCTCCCTTCCTCATTTGAGGCCCCAGAGCTCTGTACTACAAGAAGCAGTAAACAGTAATTCCCTATTCACCTTACCCAGGCCACTTAGGGTTTTGTAGTCCACTGCCATATCAACTCTTGTTCAAAAGTTTTTGTCTGCTTAGTTGTTTCCCATAGGAAAGTTGTGCAACATCTTTGAAGATCATTGTTATTCTTCTCTGACCCTTTTTCACTTCAGTCTAGTCTAAGCAGAGCTAATTGTCTTTGATTGCTGGCTTTCATCAGGAAAATGAAAATTAGCTGTTATTATTTGCTGCACATCTAAATATCTAAGAGGAAAGGAGTCTGTTCTCTCTTCCTGACTTTCCATAAAGGCATTCAGATGCTGTGTTGTTATAAAAAAAAAAAAAGTTAGTTGCTTTCTAACCATTATAAAGAATTTTCCAGTCAGTATTTACAACTGCTTCTTAGTCATCTGTTGCAGAGGAAATGGGCTGTTACCAGTAATAAAACATCATAATTTACTTTTATTGTGTTTTAAGTTATATATTTCAATTTATTGCAACTAAATTTTGTAACCAATGTTAAAATAAATAAACAAAAAATGTATACAGTAACCCAATACCCAATAAAAGTGAAGTTATTAAATCTCTAATACTTTTTGTAGATTTCAGCAGAAATTAAATTACATTTTCCAATGCCTTTCCTGAAAGGCTGTAACCCATAAGTTCCAAGATTCTGCATCAGGATACCAAACAAAAGCAGGCCACAAAGAAACAGCTTATGGCTTTTTAAAAAAATGATTTGAAAAAGTCTAAGTCCCCTCCCCTGCCTCAAGAATGTACGGAATGGCTGCTTCAGAAGCAGCAGGGTGCTGGCTCAGGAGTGCCCACCACACAGCCGCGGCCGAGGGCCAGGCAGCCAGGCAGCCATGGGGCTGGGGCACTGCCATGGGTGCTTGATGAGCCTCTATGCTGGTTCTGATAGGGCCAAGGGTCTAACTCACCACCCTGGTTTCCACTCTGAGGACCAGATCCTGAAATGTGGTGATGGTGAAGTGGACAACTGGGAAGTTTTAATATTGTTCAATGCTCAAGTTCTTTTTTAGATCTAGCTCTCTCTTAGCATGTAGGGCACGGGGGTAACAGTTACCACATTCATTGACAGAAGCTTTGATGTATCTTATGCAGCCTGCTTAGCAAATGATGTGGAGGGGGAGGGTGGCTTCCCTTAAAGCCTTTTGAAATATTTCTGTGTTTAATTCTTTTGTGTGTGTGTGTGTAAACATTCTAGATATGAAGTATCACCAAAAAAAAGAGAAAGAATTGTATTATCTTAAGAGGAAGAAAAAAACCAGAACAATTTATTATTTCAACAAATGCTAAACGTTGGGAATCAAAGAACAGACTTGGTTCTGAATAACGTTAATGTTCTTTCCTTCTGATTGCCTTTAAATGTTGATATATCACATCTCCGAGCAAAAAGTGGTATTCCAGCCACTGGTAGCTATTATTAGGTAAAGGTTGCAATTGTGTGCTTACTTTACCCCCTCTATGAAAAGAGACGTTCTCTGAAGAAGCTGTTTCAAGCTTTTCTGCTATGCTAGACTTCATCCCTGGTGATTAGCAGCTTCTCTGCTTTGAAGATTTAGTGCAAGCAAACTTTACTTCTGTGACCTTTCATTTATGTTCTGAACTCTGAAAATTCTTGCTTGGCACAAAAGAAGCAATGCACATGCCAGCCTGACAAAAGGAAATCAGCTTTCTGAAACAGAAAGATATAAATCAGGAAGCAATTCCTCATCCTTGTCCATTTAGATAAGTTTTCTTTCTCTAGCCCAGAGGATTTTAGAAATATTTTCAGAAACTTCCATTTGGAGATTGCCCTCACAGTTGAGGCTTTGGCTTGACACAACAGAAATCTGTTTTCAGTTTGTGACTCTGATTTAGACTTGCTGTTCACCCTGTCAAGTGACTGGGGACAAGAGTAATTGGCCCTAACAGGCATCAGAAGATCGACTTTTAAATCTGAATGACTCACTTTCAGACTGCTAATCTGAATTGGGCTCTCTTTATAGGTACAGATTCATTTTCTCCTAACAGAGACAATTAGAATAGGCCAGAAGAATTTCCTTATGATGGTGCTTATTTATCTCCATTAGCTATGGAAAGACTCCAAGGTAGCATGTTTCTACTTAGCTTTTGAAAATAAGATGTTTGGTGAAAGGAATCCTACTTAAAATCTCTGTATTTTCCATCTGTAAAACATGCTTGTGATAGTACTTTTCTGTTCTTTGCTTCTTATCTTCAAATAGGTGATTTCTGGGAAAAAAAAAAAATTACTGTTTATCATGTGAATTTCTGGTGCCAACACTGGATGGAGGGTGCAGGGAAGTCACAGGTTCAGGCAGGGCTCTTGTATCTTGAAAACTACAAAAAAAAAGCCATAGCCAGAAACCGAATCAGAAATAACATTCAGAATATGATACATCTCAAAGGTACTTGCAAGATTGTAAAAGGGTTCCAGGAAACATTGCAATGCTCAAAAAAAAATACCCCTGATGTCTGAGAAGAGCTGTAAATTCTGAACCATTGGAAAGCCTACAATTTCATCAGTAATTTTTTTGTTTATGTGGTTTATCAAGGTCAGAAACTTGACCTAACACCAGTGATGTACTGGAGAGTGGTTGCCAAAATTAGATTCTTAATTTCCAGTACGTGACTGTTGTAAAGGTGGAAATGAGCTACCTGTCTGAAATGAGCTTGCCTCTTCCCACAGGTAATCCATGTCTAGCTTTCTGAGAATGTACTGCCACGTCGGATGAATAAGCAAAATTATCCTATAATTATCTTCCTCTTAGGAGACTTTTGTTCGTGGCAAAATAGTTACAAATAATTCCTTTGCATTTCTAAGACCTTGCTCAAAGAATGCCATAAAATTACACATATATTGAATGGCTTTCTGGTGTTTTTAATGATTTTCCCATTAAATTCTGTAAGTCTTGTTTCCAGACTCCAGTGGTGGAATGAATCTCTTTTTTTCCACTAGTTCTTGTCAAAATAGCTTTATTTTCTTTCCTCTCTGGTGGTTTCTAAGCAGTTCACAATTGCCTGCTGATATGCTTGTTGCTATCTACATTTTCCCTTACAGAGAACCAGCAGAATACTACAGTTAATGACTTTTCTTTGACATTTTTCATAAACGGATAAATCAAGTAAATGAGTTCCATCTGACTTTCTCTCATCTAACAGCAATAACTAGCATAAGGCTAACTCAAAGTATTTCTAAACAATGAAGAAAGTGAAGTTACTGAAGTTCACACACGTCTGCTGTTTGCCTCCACTATAGAACTGCGTTTAACTGGTCCAGACCAGTCTGGTTAGAAACAGCATGTAAGAACATGCTGGGTGGCTGGTTAGTACAGTTTGATAGACAATATGCCTTCCTCTTGACTAACAGATGTTGTCCTTTCTCTCTTAAAACTTCATCCTCACAAATTAAAATGCTGTGAACTGATAGTTCTGGCCCAGGATTGAATGCTTGGTCCCAACATTGAAAAGAGTGTAGAAACCATCATTTTGACAAAGAGATCTGTGAAAAAACATTCTACCTGGTAAAGTGAGAAAAGTTTTTTTAAACAGAAAAAAAAAAAAAAGAAAAAAGGGAAAAAAAAAGAGAAAACTCGAGAGATTGAACCAGGAGAAAGAAAGGATGCGGGAAAAATTAACACTGATGTTCAGGAATGGGATGACACAGGACATAGAAAGGAAATCAACTAGGAGAATGAGCTAAAGGGAGAATGAACAATAAAGGAAGAGAAAATTACTGTGCAAATATCTTGTAAACTTCTCACAAGGAAGGCATGGAAAATAAAAATAAAAATGAGTAAAGAAGATTAAGGCACATGTTCTGAGGTAATTAGAGATCATAGTTTCATGCAACATGATGAAAGCTTTTATTTATAACACGCTGCCATCACTTAAATAAGTCCGAGCTGATTCCACTGACATCATCAGCTTTCCGTGTAACAGTTTTCAAATTAAAAAAAGTCTGAAAAGTCAGATGACTTCCCTGGAATCCATGGGATATGCAGCCATGTAAACTGAAAGTAGAATTTAACAAAGTTGAGTCAGTGCCAGTAGTAATCATTTTCTGTGCTATGTTAATTTGGGATTAGTCTCACAAAGACATGAGGTTTGTTCAGAGTAAGTATTCAAACTTTTCTTTGTGGTATTATTCTCCACCATAATATGAGTTATTTTTTCTTGAAAAAACTTAATAAGGTGGATTTTTAAAGGTCCAAGTCTGACAATTAGTATTAATGATGTCAGTAAAGCAATGTCATATACACTTACTACCTACATACTTATAATCAAATATAATTCAGCTAGTTATATACACTCATATTTTAAGATATAAGCTGTATTTTTCTTCACATGTTTTAAAAATGCTACTCATAAGAGATTTACATGTGTGCCTTTCCCATGTTTTTGTTTTGGGATCAATAGTGCCCTGGGAGTTACTAAGCTCAGTTTTTCTTTCTTGCTGGAGGTTACTGCAGGTCCTAGAGACCTGGCTCTCTGAAGTGGGAACAAAAGCGATACTTGAGCGTATCCTTTCTAATTGAAACAAAACAGTGGGAAAGAAAATTCCAGACTCTGGGACTAGGGTGAGAGGTTGGAGTGTAGGAAGAGTGTAAACTTCTCTTTATACTTTTTGATACACAGAACAGAGACAAATAAAGAGCAGCTATTGTCCAACAGATGTACTCCGAGCTAAGCCTTTATCAATCCAATCATCGTTGCATTAATGAAGTGGGATAAAGAGTTTGCCCTGCAAAAATTGACACAAGTCTTACCCTTTTCCCAGCTCCTTAATAATTTCCTTCCTGATTTTCTTTTATTGCACCGTCCCTATTATTAGATGCCAAAAGTTCAGAGGATTTGGCAGACTGCTGCTATCATGTGGCAACCCCCTTTGGTGCGCAGTAGATATGTTGTGGGTTTACATTGTGTATCTCCTTTCCACATGCTTGAATCAGAGGGCTCTTTTTATCCCGTACAATGCTGAAATATTGCCACAGAACTGCAGCTGGAGCTGTAAAGAACACCATAGGCCTGAAGGCCGGGCTTCAGAGCAACTTTACTCGACAACAAGACAAAATTTTAACAAGAAAGGAAGAGAAAAAGACAACAAGCACAGCAGGCTATTTTCTTCCATTTAATAAGTGTGGAGATTCCAAGTGGAGCTGAAGATTTCACTTATAGCGGGTTGTAATAGTTTGCTCGCTGCAAGCACCTTTAATACCTCCGATCTGAATACATCAGATTCTATATTGTAAGAGAAGATGAAATCAGCTATTCTCCAGGCCCTGTGGGGAAGAATGATTTGACGATTTGCAGCAATGTGACCAGTCACATCCATGAGCTGTAGCCATTTAAAAAGGGATAAGTTTTTTCTTGTGATTTTATAGTAACTGTTAAGAAGCATAATACAGATCACTGTAGAAATACTAATGAAAAGAATAAATCAGTGACTTTTGAATTTTCACTGTCATATTTGTTTGTTATTTCAATCCACTGTCAAGATGAGACACCAGAAAAAACACATAGTTTTCAGAAGAAAATTATTCTGTCAAAGCACAACAATGAAGAGGCCCATGGAGCAAGGATTTTAGATACCACGGTAAATCCACTGACAATTCAATAAATAAATTAAATCTCAGAGCCAAAATACTCACACCAAGCTTGTCTTGTAAGAATTTTCAATAAAATTAAGAATTTATCTCAGAAAAACTTTAGCTCACCTTGATAAAAAGTTAAACATGGGGAAGTGTATTATGAAAGTCAGTTAAAAGAATATTAAAAGGATAGAAATTGTTGCTCACTGGAAGTGTGCTGTAACAGACAAATAGGCAATGTCAGTGCCTATCTAAGTATCTATCAAAACCCTTCAAAGACCCCAGAATAAAGAGCCAGACTAAACAATTTCCAGAAACTGAAATTCCCTTGTATAAGGTCTGAGTTGCCATCAGACTCTACAGAAGCTCAGCCAGAAAAAAAAAAAGTAGCTTCTGATGTTTGTATTGTAAGGTATCTCTTTGACTTCACTGTGACTTAGTTCTCATTTTTTTACTTTCAGAGTAAGCTCAGCTATGCTCAGACAGTAATGTGAAACATATTGATGACAAAACCTGCATGAATTTAACAAGCATAGAAGCTATCTGAGCAGGCCCAAATTAAAATCAAGCTCATTATGTCATATATAATTTCCTTTATTTACTTGAACTTTATTATCATTATTGTTAGTATTGCTTCCTTGAAAGGTTAACTGCTTGCTTGCTAATGCAGAAAATGTAAATTGAAGGTTAGGGAGAGATGTGACACTAATAATGTACTTCCTAATTATTTCTCTGTGTTGTTGTTTCAGTATTTAAAATATTCACTGTTTAGGTATTTGAAAAGGTCGTGCCTTAGCAATACTACAGGTGTTGAACTAATGTGTTTTCCTGGCAGTAACCACCAAAGTTTCCAAGGATGCTCGCTGGTAATTGCAATGTTGCTTATTTTGGCTTCTTGTTCACCAAGCTGCCATTTTCAAATGCGATCTGCTGAATTACAGCAACGTACTGCAAACATACATTAAAAATTAATTTTAACAGAGAATTAGTTAGAAGCAGAGATTTTCTGAACCTGAATGATAGATGGAAGAGTCTAGAGCCTCATGTATTGAAGTACAGGCTTTTGGAAACAACCTGTGGGAGACAGAAACAGCAGCTGATGATGAAAGGAGACAGAGGAGAAACTGGATAAAAGACTGGACAAAGACTTGATAAGGAATTTCTCAGAGCAAAGTCAGAGGAAAATGCTCAGGATAGTAGGAAATGACTGGGAAGCTTAGCATCGTTTTTCAGTCAGCCTTCTACAACAGGATGGTCACAATAAAGCTCTTCCTGAAGATCAGCAAGAAGTAGGCCCACGGGATTTCCATCTGAACCAAATCTCCCTCAAACTGTTTACCTGGAAGGTATCTGGTAGGTCACAGGTCTGTTCAGCCATGGTAGCTTCAATATGGGTCTTTCTGGTCCATATTTTGGTTAAAATCTGGTCTGGTCCCTTTGAAATCACTGTGACATTTCTACCTTTGGATTTTGAAGACACAGGTGAGAACAGCAATTGCTTCAGATTCGTTCCCTTTCCTCAGACACTGTTGGGCACAGAGCTGGAGAGGTTTTTGATTTGTGATCTTGTCAGAGCTGCTTCCTCAGGTCTGTCTCACCCTTCCGCACACAGCTAGCCTTGATTACTCTTGGAGTATGTCAACCAAATGCAGATAGAGCACAACATAGGCAAATCCACATCATTCCTCAGCGTAACCTTGACAAAGCTGGATCATCTGTGTACCAGTAGATATTTTAGTTCAACTCAAGGTCTCTCTGAAATGACAAAATCACTGGTGAAGTCATGGTGCCAGAGTTTTTCATCATCATTTTCTCTTAAGGGACCATTATATCAGTACAATTAATTTATTGGCAAAGAGTTCAGAGTAGGTCTTAGTGTGATACAAGTTGAAATTAGTAAATAAATGGGATAGGAAATCTTCCTCTTTGTTTGTTTATTTTGTTTTATTTTCTTACTTTTTTTAAACTGATCTGACAATTTAATAAACTAGCTTATTCTGATTTAAGAAAATAATCTATTCTAAATAGCAGCTTATCTCATATTTTAATAATAAATGGGTAATTCACCATCAGTAGACACTGCAAATGCTATCAAATAGAATAACTCAAGCCCTCAGAAGTCTGGAAACTGTTGTTAGCATATAAAGTTGTGTTCATTAAAGATTTTTTTCATACTCACCTGGAGTAGGACCATATATAATACTCATCCATGGAACAATAAAGAATTTAGTTAACAACTTTTCTTAAATTGAAACAACATGCATATAAAAATTGCTCACTCAGTCAAAGGCATACAAACAGCCACTTCCAGAAACTGGCATTTCAGTCAGAGTTTCAAGCTTGGAAACTGTTCCAGGTATCTTTATCTGCAATGCTGTGCTTTGCCAACAGTTTGTCTCTGACTCGCTTTTGCAGATCTGCTCAGGATGGAGAACTGATTGCCTCTGATTTTTGTTACCTATGTACAGATGAAGCAAGGGAGTGCTGAATGTGAACAGTATCATCAGAATCAGGCCAGTATTTGAAAACAGACTGTAGAGAAAAGTATGGGAACTGTTGTTGTTGCATGCAGCATATTTTGTCATTTCATTATAGACCATTGTATATCCTTTTTTTCACTTTTCTTTGAAAAATTTTGTACAAATAAAGAATATGGAAAAATCCTTTCCTATCTCCCATTAAAGTCACAAGACCTTGAAAAAGCAATAATTAAAAGAAATCTGAGAGTGTAAAAAAGTTAAAAGGGAAGTTTTGTCAGCATAGATCAAACATTGCTACCTCTTGCTTTATGTAAAAGATCTGTAGCCTGTTCAGTGAGAGCTGCTGTCTTTCAAGTCACAAACTTCTGTTATTCTATCCATCACACAGGCTTTGGTTCAAAACAAAACTCTTAGGACACTCTGGCAAACATTAATATTAACTATTCTCTTAGTATTACTAGCTCTTGCTAGTGTGCTAGTTCATTGATTCTAACCTGTAATGATACTTACATACATTTCTTCACAATATGTACACAAATACCAAATCACTGAAAAGAGTGAGCACTCAAGAGGACCTGCGTATCCAACTTGCAAGAAACAGCTATCACTTCCCATGTTTTCAAATTAATTCCAGAAGGGTTGTTTATTCCACAAAAATATAATGGTAACATTGACAGTTGACAACAAGAAACAGAAATTCTAGTTATATCCTCTCATCTCGTCTATTCTGTGTCTTCTGAAGACAATAAACTCTTACAAGAAAAGCACAAACAGTCTTTGGGACTTTCTCTGAATATCCTGTTAGAGCTTAATAATTTCAGACAAGAACAGAAGAGCATTTTAATCTGTTAAAGGGATGAAAGATTAAGCTGACAAAACTGAATGACATGAAAGTTGTGAAGTTTATTGATCCCCATGGAAATCAACAGCTCTCGGGAAGTACCAAGTGCTGTTTCCAGAAATTAGTACAGTTCGACTGCACCAATAGAGCAGCAATACAGATTCCTTTAGATCAGCAATAAGCAGAGAATAGACTCTAGAATAAATAAAAATAGTACTAGCAGTACTGAAACTGACGTCAACAGCAGCAGAGCTGCATGTATTTTATGGAACTGCAGAGATCTGTGAAGCCTGGGGATAAGAAAGACAATTTCCTGCAAAGGGCAGCAATAAAGAGAGCTACAGCCAAGAGTGAGTAGATTTTGTGATCTATCAGAAATGAGACTCTGCTCTGTCCTCTGATTTTCTTTGCAAACTGGATTACAGTGTAATGGATCAAAGTATCTGCTGCACTGTAGCTTCACTCACCCAGAAATATGAGGGTCACTTCTTTGCCAGTACATGTCCCAACAACTGCAGAGCCAAGACCTGCTGTAAAGCCTGACAGCTTCCAAAAGCTTCTCAGGAGCAAGGCTGACTGCAGCAAAATGTGCTTCCTCCTCTGTGGAACAACATGAGTCCAGCTACATGATCAAGCTCAGTTTGAAATTTAGTAACCTAAATACAATTTGGAAAGGGCATCAGTATTTCTGAGCATCCAGATTTCTCAAAAAGATGTGTCTCTACCACTAAAACACTGCATCAATGAATGAGAGATGCCAGAGGCAAAAAGTTAGAAAACAATGCAGTGCACACACATGCCTCTGCCATCAAAGAAAACAAACACATTTTTGCCCCACTCTGCAGAGCTAAAGTTTCCACATTTTTCACTATGCCTTTCACTATACCTTTTAACCACTGTCATCTAAAGAGTTAAAAAAATGTTTTCACTCTTCTACTGTAACTTAATTGACACATAAACATTGCCTTGACAGCCCTGAAGAATGAAGCCTGCTCAGCCCCAGAACAGACACAACGCAGTCAGAAATGCTGCACTCTTTTTTTCCACATTGCTGTACCAATAAATCTCAGCTGTTGCTCAAACAGAGTACTTCTAGGAGTGAAAGGACAGTTTAATCTCCATGTCCATTCAATTTTTGGCCTTTGCAAAGAGGCTGCCAAGAAAGTTGCCAATTAGTGCTAATTGTAGAGAAAGTTTTTGTGATGTGCACCCTTCTCCTCTGAAAATTGGATTACAACCATCAAACTCATTTCCTATGCTGGTGATATATTTTATTTGGGTCATCAGCACTTCTGCAGTTAGCCTTTTTAAAAATAGTGTCTGATCATACATGAAGAGAACAGAGGTTGAAGACTCACCGTTATTTCACTGTCTTTTTCACTCTACGTGTTAGATTTATTTGGGGAGTCATGTTAGTCGAATTTTCTCAACCACAATACACAGAAACAAAATAAGACTTCAAGAGACTTTTGGTTCTCATGTGGTTATGTAATAATACATTAATATAAAGGATTTCCATTTTTAGACATCAAACCCCTGACAGATGTTTTTGGATCTCGTTGCATTTAGTTAGTCTCCATTATTATGGCACACTTTGATCTGGAGAATTCCTTGTCTGTGATCAAATGTAAAATGAATTCAGATTCATTCCCTTTCATCTCATGCGAGCAAGACGTGTGAACCATTTACTTAGCCCTGCGACTCTCTGTGATGACTATTGTCTTTTTCATTGGTTCCTGGTGGGATTTTTTTCTTTTTCTGGTAGATGAACCAGCTCCTTTATATGATCTTACAAAAGACACCGACAGAATGTCACTTCACATTTGTCAAGAGCAAGCCCCACGATCTCTCTAACAAGTGATGTTTTACAATGTCTTGCAGGAGATTTTTGCAAATTGATGTTAATTAGCCAAGGAAGGAAAAAAAAAGAAAACCAAACTCAAACCACAAACCAAAGATAGCAATTAAGGCATCAAAACTGTCTTCAGAAAATCCAAAAGGTTTTACTCAACCCTGGAGAGGTAGATATTATGTAAGCTAACACTACAAAGGACTCCTTAACTCATCTCCTTATAACTAAGCATTGTAGTAATCCACAAGAAAGATTACCTTTGTTGAGGAGTCTTTACTGCCTCGATTAAGGCCCAACAGTGTTTTGAAAGAGATTTTCAGTAATATTAGTGTCTCTGTTTCCCCAGTTTTACACCATACCACTGCCATAGCCGTATGTATTTCCTATACCTGTGCATTGTTACTACAAGGAATGTGGAGAAGACAAATAGGTAAAAAGAAAAATACTCTTATTCTCAGACTTTCCCCATTAGTACTTTAAAATAAAGTTACTGTGTGTATTGAACATCATAGGTCAGCCATTTAAATTCTGGGCTCTCATTTTTCCCATTATCTTTTCTTGAACCTATGAGAACAACTACTGTTCGTACAAGCTTTGAAGAACAGGTTCTTACATACTAATTTTGTAAATGGGATTTGCTTTATCCATTTATTTGCAAACTATTTTATAACCAACTCTTTTGCCTTACACCAACATACTTGAAAGTGGGAAACTATTATGGACTACAATCCAACAAGTGTGTAAGCGTGCATGTAACTTTAGCAGTTTAAACAGCCCCTTACACAACATGAGGGACGTCTGCACAGCACTCACAGGAGAGATGTCTTTAGACAGAACACGATAGTTTTAGATTTGTAGACCTAGGTGCACATCAGCAGTTCGGCTTCAGCAGAGGTTTGTCTCAACAGTGGAAACTGAGCTTGGCACTGTGCAAACCCCCTGGTTTTGTGGCCTTCCCTGAGGAGTTCAGTTATGTCCTTTCTGGATTTGCCTTGTTTACAAGTTTTATGGTGTCCTCCGGCATGGAGTGTCTGCCCCGTCTCCAATTCCTCAGTGCTGCCTTGAAATGGACACAGTTTGCTAAATCTATGGAGCATCAATGGCAGGGGTGAAGGGTCCCAAGCCTGTCCCTCACCAGGCACCCTCATGGTCCCAGTTCATGGTCACAGAGTGGACGTCTCCCTATTTGTGCTGGAACCCTTAAACTGACGTTATGATAACCCTAAGTGGTTGGATTTGTATTTTGTGCTTCTAGGATTGAGATATGGCCATATGGCAAATATCAGTACCACAATAGAATCTAATTTCTACTTTAAGATACATTTTTAGTTCAAATTATTAACCTGTAACTTAGAATTGTTTAACAAAAATGCTGACCTTCTGGCTAACAGCAGAAGTTATTTACTTGAGCGTCTGTGCAACGTTTTAGCTTTAACTTAACTCTCAAACTATGTTAATGATATCATTGGTTGTTTATATTGTAAGTTCAGTGCATTTGAACCACTTCTTCAAATAAAGCTACTTTAATGTCACGTTATATTGTAGGTTAGGAAGGAGAAGAAAAGTTGATGAAACTCTGTGGAAAGGTCTGGGAAAACAATAATTGCTGAACTGAATCAGTGCAAAAAGCTTGTGTAAAACTGATTTTTCAACCTCGCTTATGTCCATGGGGGGGATGTTTCTAGAAGGACAGATAAGTTTCTGGTCAGTCTATAAAAGTGAAAAGGTTTAAAAAGCAAGTGTCACAGTTGGCTGGAACACAGAAGCAGAGGCCAAGGGTGTACTGTGCAGGTGAAGAAGCGGTTTCTGTAAACAGGTTACTAAAGAGAAAATAGTGAGCTTCTTTTCACAGAAACATAAAATATTATAAGCTATCTCTTGCTGTCCTTTTGGTTGCTTGGAAAGATGGATGTTTGGAATGCATGAACAAATTAAACTTCCGAATGAGAAGAGATAATGAGTATGGAGAAATAAGTAAAGTTCTGAAAATTTGTTGTATTTCCAATCAGATGATTAAAAATAAAATGCAAAAGACCTGATAAATTCACCTTTTTTGTCTGCCATGGTCCAAGAAAGCACCCATAGTTCATCATTGTTGCTCAGCTGACTTGGAAATCCAGACATTTCAAAGACATGGGCTTCCAGTATAGGTCCAAGGCAAAACTATATTTTCACTTTCTTACTATTTAATAAAACCTTTTTGTAGTTTTGCAGGAATATAACTCAGTGAATTTTCCTCCCCAAGCTAAGCTTTTGGAGTGGACACTGAACACTACACATTATATTTTAGGGTAGTATGCAGATAATGCTGATGACAACGCTTAAAGGAAAAGGAATACAACAATCTGTATGGTATGATCTGAATTTGTTATTGGAACATCATTGAAATATCTTTCACAATCCCTTCTCTTACTTCAGTGATGTGAGCTGGTACAAATCCCAAATTAGTGATGGTAAAAATCTTAGTGTTACACAACCTTCAATTTCATTTCAAACTTACCATTGCCTTTTTAGCTGTTTTCATTTGGAATACAAATTCTGTACGTGCAACACCTTCCATCATTTCTATTTGCTTTGTGAGTGACTGAAAGTGATTTTATTCCTGCATCGTTTCTTGTCTCTATGGTGGTGTTTACAAGTAATTATTATTAACGCTGGTTCTGTATGGCCTCTGGATGGCAGTAGAGAGGCCGCTGTGCGAGGGACTTTTTCACATGGGATATTTGTGTGCCACATACATGCATATACTACGTCAGGCATATTGAATTCCCAAATGTTACTGTTCGGGGACAATATGAAGGCAGGAAATCTCAGTCTTAAACTGGAGTGTTCCAGTCTTCAGGAAGCATTTGTAAGCTCAATTTTATTTCCATAAATCACAAGCTTTCTGGTCTGCACACAAGTTTGTAGGTTATGGCCAAATAATTTAACGCCATTTAAAATCACTGAAATGTCATGCATGCTTTCTACAGCAGTAAACATACAAGACAAATGGAAATGATCTGAAAGCTAGTCCCACAAAAGATATATATGCCTGCTACATCTTATTGCTTAGGTAACCGATGGAATATTTCAAGTGAAATTTATGGTTGAAAAGATACAATAATTTAAATGAAAAAGGAATTCTGCATTTTGAATAGCATTACATCCTGGAGTAATGAATACACAAAGGCTATTTTGCAGCTGTGGAAAAGATTGCAAACAGTTTTGTTCTGCCAACAACTGCCAGCCAGAAAGGGCATGCAATGCTACGGTTTGCTGCTCTGTATGGCCACAGTTACATTTTCTGTACATAACAGTAAACCGTTATGCCCTTGTAGACAAACTTCATTCAAAATAGTGGGGCCCACAGAAAGCCCATAGTTTCATTGCATAAAGGGTGATAACAAGAACTGTGGGTCAGGCAGACAAGGGGCCTTTTGGTGCTCATGAGCATATCGGAATTAGTTTGCTATTTTCTTTCAGCTACAGGATGTTGGGATTTCCCCTTCCTCGCATTTAGGGGGAAGAAAGAAGTTCAATGATTGTCAAACTTCACCAGTGCAGCCAAGGAGACCCCCCAGAGTCTGGCAGGGTGCTTGTGTTCAACCTATGAACAGTGATGTGGGCAGCTTCTTCAGAGATGACCTCGAGAGGCAGTGCCAAAAGACTTTCCCAAGAGGGATCTCGGGGATCCTCCTCAGCCCATGGTGTGCTTGAAGAGATTGCTGTATCACACAAGCATCATATATTGCCATGCGATAAATTTCTAACAGCAAACTCCTGTTCCTGAAGGAGTGATGTGTCAGCTGCTGCTGATGAGTAACCTCCAATGGCAGTGTGCTCACTGCACAGTGTAGCGATCTCAAAGGCAGTTTGAAATGTCGAAGTCATTTACACCCACAGCTATTTGTCACCTTCCTGGAGAGTTTCAGTTCATTCAAAGAGCACATATCAGAGAAACCTCATGTGTGGTACAAATAGTATCCAGACCTAGACCTGTCTTAGAACTACTGCTAAGAGATCCTTCATTTCTTCTGTCTGTTGACATTGTGAAAGCTTACCTTTTGGAAGAAAGACATCTGCAGTGACTTGGCCAGGGAGAAACCATATGTAAACTAAAAGAATCCTCTGACATTTACTTTTGCAGTTCTACTTATGTTACTGTGTAACCCCTTGCAGTCATTCTTCAGAATTTTGGTAAGAAAGCCCTGAGGAAGCAGGATATTTTCCCCGTCTTCATTAGGCTTAAACTGGTTTCATCTACATTATTTTTCCTCAGTGAACAGTGGCGCTATTATAACTGCCTATTAGTGTGCCATGTCTATCAACAAATTTGGAGCCCCTTTAAGAAGCGGTGGAATTAACTATTCATCTTTTGAATCAGGTACTGATACATGAAGTTGTTTTCCAGTTGAAATACTTTTAAACCTACTTTATAGTAAGCAGGTTCTCTATAGTCTATCTATCAATAACAGCTTCTGATGTAATTTCCAGAGTTACTCTTTTACATAAAAGTTGAGAGTGAACTGAACACATGCAAATGTTATTGGCTACTCAACATTCTGTGTTTATTTGCTGTTACTGGTTCCTGCTGCAAACCTTGCCAGGACAAGGTGTCTTTTAAGTGCTGTTGAAGTGGAATCAATAACTTCAACGTAAGATATTTTGGATGTTCCATTTAGTTTTTTTCTGCTGTGAGCAGCAGGATGTCTTTTATATTGATGAGAAGGGGAAAAAAACCCATACTCCAGTGTCTTCTTCTTAGTTACTTAAAATAATGGTACAGGAAAGGTGTGACAAGATATCTCTCATTTATATTGGAGAGTCTATTATAAAAAGATGGAAGTTTTATCAGAATTCCACTTGCTTGTCTATTTTCCCAATGCTTTATTCTCCTGCACTTCAGTCCTCAGCTTTTCAGAGCCTCTTAAGTTTTTTCCTTTCCTTATGGAAGAAGTAACTCTGATAATAGAATTCAGGCAGTGAGCTTCCAGCACTGGTAACTCAAATTTGTTCTGAAAGCTCCTAAATAAAGCACAACGCCTGACAACTCAAGAATACTTCTTTTACATATGCTTATTTCTAGGCAAACAGAAGTGCACTGTTATTCAGGAAAGAATAAAAGTAGTACACTATGATTCCTTTGTGCATCTAGCAAGCACGACAATTAGACTAGACTTGGATATTTTTCAACACTTCAAGATTGAAAGAGCTATCATGCTACAGTTTTTATCTTCTGCATATGGAAGGAAAGCTGAAGACACAGCTAACTTTCTACCCATCATACTGGAAAACAGAATTGCAACCATTAAAATCACAGTTTTGGATCTCACTGAAGGACATTCTTCCTCATAGCACATGCCTCACATAACCTCTGGCTCATTCAAGAAAGGATGCGAAAGTCGTCTCTCTCAATTTGGAAGTACAAGCTAATATAGCTCTCTAAAGAATGTAAAGCCACACACTTCACTCACTTTTCACTTTAACACCATTTCTGAGATTCACACATACTGTGGTAAGTGATATAATAACAAAGTGTTGATGATTTAACTAAAAACATTCATGGGAAAGGTATGTTCATCTTATATTCCAACAAGGTCTCCAACTATGTTATCAGTGTTTTGTTGTGGGTCATGTAAGCATACAAACGGTAAGACTTGAAACCAAGAGTTTAAATTAAGTTTGAACTCCTGGACAAAGATCAAATACAAAAGCATATTGCATTTGTAAGTGTAAGACTTTGCAGTGATATTTCAAAATGTTAAGTCCTCATATTTGAACCTATTTCACAGCTCTGCTATGGATTTATTGAGTGAAGCTATTTAAATAGTGATGTGTTACTGTTTTGATCTCTGAAACAAGGATAATGACAATTGTTCATCATGAAGGTTGTGATATTTAATATTTCATTGAAGTATTTTGAAATATTTGAATGGAACTTGATATATAAATATGCAGCATGATTAGTGCTGTAGCTGGGTAATGCATTTACTCTCAGGGGATGTTACAGTTGTAATTTTCATACCACTTTCTATCGCAAGCCTTTTCTTGCAGTGCTTTGGCTTTTCTTGATTATCCTGGGCTGCAAACTTCCATATCTACCTTAATCCAGAAATCTGAAGGAAAGTCATTCAGCTGTTATCAGAATATTTTAAAAAATCATTTCTTTCAGCTGTTAGAGAAATTAAGCAGGAATATTTGGCACTTAGCTTCAGTAATCATCAGCATGAACTACTGCTTTGTTAAAAATAGTTTAAGATCCAAATTCAGTTATCTATTTCATAAAGAATAAGTACATTCTTATCTAAGGGAATGGAAAATATAACACACACACACACACACACACACATAACTGAAACCACACGGACGCTTGCTATGGGAATATTTAAAACAAGAGTGACAGTGAAATAAATAAAGTAAAATTAAGACATGCTAAATCCTTTATACAGTGGATTCCAAAAGACAGCTGTTGTGAGATACAGCAGTCCTAAATTTTGACCCTCTGGCTGCTTTGTCCTAGTGCTTCCCTTAGGATTTTCCTTAGAGAGTGAGTATCTCTCAGTCTATGGATGTCTTGGCACTATACTATTTTTGCTCCAACTTTCTAGAAGTGGAAAGGAAGCATGGTTAGAGCAGGGCTGTGATTTGTCACCTTAAATGATACTTTTTCAGGCACCAATAACTTTGCCCAACATGCAACAGTTCTGAGTCTCTTCCAGGTTGTGTTTGGGACCAAGCATCCCCCTACTCACCCTCAGCTTTTTAGACCTCAAAGGGGAACAGCTAATTACTCTGTTTCTCATGCCCTTGTCTTCTCTCCAGAGCAGCTTAACTGCAACAGAGAGCTTTAGCCCACAAATAGTTGTCTAGAACTGTAGCAGTGGCAATATTCTCTGTGGATCCAGTCCTAATTTATTGAGAATTTTTCCCCACTTAAGTCAGTAAAATTATGCATATTTATCCAGGTAAAACCTGAGCAAGTGAGTTGAAAAATACTCTTCACCCCTGTTGCTGATCTTATATATTTAATTTCTTTTTAGTAATCAGACATTCAGACTAGCTTTTGTGTAAATGGAATCATAATATGACTATAGATTCTGATTGTTTGTTGAAAAGTTACTGTAGAGAAATTCAGTGTGTTTACTGCTGCATATGTCTGCTGTAAACCAGATGAGATTTACATACCGACAAGTGAAATTTGGGCCGCAAACTCTAAAACTGAATTTGGCCAGAAGTCTAATTACCAGTTGAATAGACAAGGATAAATGTTCTTCTGTAGCTTGTTTGTTTTAAAGGCTGGATATTTTCAAATAAGGGTATTTCTACCATAAAAAACACTTTTTTTTCCTTTTTTTGGTGGGGGGATGGGGGAGTGAGGTGCTACTGTTCATAAGTTGTTTTCGCATAGAAGCTATAATGATGTAAATTTTCTTATTAACGTGATCTTTGGTTCATACATTTTATGTCTACTCTGTTGCTTTGATAAGGCCTTAGCAGTCAGACTGACACTGATGCATGGGGCTTTTCCGTGTCTTGATCTTGACAGATCATGTCAATCTCTTGATTCGTGGAGATAAACAAGAGATAGGTCTCACTTTTATGTCTTCTCATAAGGAGTGAGAAAGAACCAGCTAGCACATGTTTAAGAAAATAATACAGACAGGCATGTCTCTTTTTTTTCCCCTAAAGCATCTGTTAGCATAAAGTTCCAAAGTATCAAATACTTACTTACTTGCTTTCCAGTCATGTAAGTAGCTGTGGTAGGTAGGACTTCCATGATTGCTTAGAATTGAGATTGTACACGACAACCTTCACAGGGTCTTTTTGTCACTGTTCATAACTTTTTCAGATTTTGAAACTTTCAGATAAAACATTGTAGCCACCTCTGATAATGAGATGATACAATTAGTAAGTTGTTCTGTACTTACGGAAAAAAATGTTGCTCACCTACAAGAAGTTTTCTTGGACCATAGACATGGATACATATGATAGTGTATTGGCCTTTGCTTTCTCCCAGGTTTTGGCAAATTATAAACCTCTTAAAAATTCAGACTGAACTAGAGACTTACACAGTTTGCAAACTAGATCATCAATTGGTTTCCTCCAAATGGATTTTGCTTTATTCCTTTGCAGCTTCAGGCCGATCAGATTGTGTATACACCGTCCTTACTTTTTCTGAAAGGATACCAGATGACTTGTCCTGGCACTTGGTTTATTACAGCACAAAATAAAAAATAAGATCTCTGATACAGAGATCAGCAGCCTCTCTCTAGCATATAAAGCTCTTGCATGAGCACATGGATGGGGAATGCTGACTGCTCACTCCTTCCACCATCTCTCTCTTGTAATTCAAAGGCTTTACAAGTAACAGCAATCTTTCACAGACATTCATAAACCTCAGCATCCAGTGAATACCTCTTATAGGCTCAGATGAAGATATCAACAAAGGTGCTTAAAACCACACACTGCCAGGGATGACAAAAGCAACCATACACACCCTGCCCTTTGTTAGAGAATGTGAAACCAGGCATTGGAACAAAGGAAGCAACTCTGAAGCAGCAAAGGAGCAGTATCCAGCAGTAGTGTTTATCACTGACAGTGCCTGATGCAGGAGCCCTGGCTCTCTGGACCTCTTCCTCTATCACTCCTCTGAAGTTCTTTCTTCTTTCCTTTCCCTCTTTTGCCCTTTCCCCAGACACGAGTGAAATTTCTCTTGACTTTTCAGGCAGCGCAATCCAGTTTTTCATCTAAATGCTAAGAAGCTTTGAGATGCCTTTGACTTCATTCCAGGAGAACCAGGAAAAGAAATGAGTAAAGCAAGCATATCAGAATAAAGCACATTAATTAAACACTTAGTCACTCCTTAAAAAGTAGAATAGTTGTAAGAATGCTATTGTATATTTATCTTAATATATTTTAATACTACTAGATGTTCATGAAAATTAGCTTTGGTGGTCGTAAGTTAAAAAAAATAAGGTTGTATAATTTAATCTTTCCTATGGTGCTGCAAGTAATAGTCTGTCGTACATAAGCTTTTATTGTCAATCAAAAGGACAACAATAGCCCTTTTTAAACAAGAGATGTACCTTAATAATCAACGTTTAGCAGCTTTGGAAGCATGTTTTAAGCAACAGTAAGATTATGTTCTGGCATTTCTTCAGGACACTTTGTTACTTCTTGACAGCGTTTTATTTTACTCAAGTATAAAAGAAGTGACAGGTTATTGTGTATGTAATCATGGCTAATTTTTAACTTCAAAAACTCCTCTGTGATCTTAAAAGCTTTTAATTTGCCCATAGGTGCAGGTTTGTACAAGCCCTGTGCAACATCTGTATGCTGTTTTAACAAATAGCTATAGTGGTAGCTCTCCCTCACAAAAAGTTTAATTAGATTTGAAAAATGGCTTAAGCTCATATATGACTTGGACATGTAAAAGCACCAACACAAATATTCACACATTAAACCTGGTCCTTCAAGGTGCTACAGCTTTCATGGAAAATTGTTGCATCCCCAAATCCCACTTGAGACTATTGAGTTTCAAAGTGAGCAGCATCGCAGAGGACACAGTCAGTGCTTTGTTGAACTGGGAATATCTGGGAACTGGGAAGTCTGTGGCAAATCTCTCATGCTATTTGATGCCCCAGGAATATTGAATCACAGTCCTCAAGTATTTAGCTGATACTTCAAAATTAGATATAAAAACCCCCAGAAAAATGTAATTGTGTAAGCCCTTGTTCTCAAACACACAGCACCTCAACACACACTATGTCCTGGATACTCCTCTTCAGGAGGTATTTTTCATTAAAAAGACTTAAACTCTTGTTACTGACAACATCATACACACCACCACAGTTGAAAGATATTGCAATGTTTATATATTGTCATATGTACCAAGTCATTTACATTTCATTCAACATGGATAACTAAATAAGAATAAAGTTAATCGTATTCATTAGTAATACTTTTAACTTTGTAGTCAGCCTGATGGCATTTGAGGAAGTCATATACCTATTTCAAAGTGGTTTAAAATTGTTAACTGATTATTTTTTCATGATATTAAAATACTTAGACATTGGTATAAATTTCCATTCCTTAAAAAAAATCTTGAAGTAATAAAACTTTTCCTCTGCATTTGATGTTTAAGCGAACAGAATGTCTTTAAATCATTCTTGGTGTACAATTTTAAGAATTACATTTAACAATTTAACATCTTTGTAAGAGCCTGAAACACTTCTATTTTTTAAATTCATAGTAGAAGTAAATTGAGAATAACTAGCAAAATTAAGGTTCATGTTTAAACAAGTATTGAAATACACCACTTCAGTGAAACTATATCTACTTATGTTAACTAGTAAAGCAAAAATACATTATAAACTCTGAAAAACAGGGAAATGCCTTTAGGATTCTTTCACGCTTAATCCTGTGGTCCTTGATGTTTGTTGTGGAACTGCTGCTGATGTCTTCAGGAGCAGCACAGAACCCATAAATTTTCTTCTTATGTGGTTGGATCTGTCCCATTACCCAAAGTCCAGACCAAGGGGTGAGGCTTACAGTAACACCTCTTTATAGTTCCTGCTTGCGCTAGGAAGCACAAGCAGAGAGTGAAATGGAATATATATGTCCAGTTAGGTGACTGGGAACCCTTAGAGGAGACAAAAAACAAATACTGCCTGGGCTGTTGAGAGACAGATGTAGTGCCTCAGTCTCTAGCAGGCCACCCAAAATGAGGTGGAAGCTCCTTGCAGTCCTTCCCCACTGTCCAGTTTCATAGGAGTCACTTCCAGTTTCACATTTAATGGCTTGCTTTTGAATTGTTTAGCTTTTGCTAAAAAGTTTAATTTCTGACATTCATCATTCATGTCTTTTTATTCAAGTGCTTTTTGGCACATCTTAACAGAAACAGACTTGAACTGCAGGTCAGATTTTAATACAGCCAAGCCACTACTAAAGCAATCAAGATAATCTTCCTTCCTGCCTTATAAAAGGCTAAATAAAAGTAGATATTAATAAAGCTCTTGTTTAATGTCAGTATTCAGAAATAAAGAGCTGTTTCCTCTGCATTTCTGTTTCATGCTGTGTAGCATTCTTCAGTCACTGAAAGTCTGCAATTCAAAAAACCCTAGTAGTGACGTAGGAAAGTTTAGATCACCTCATCAATATTTCTGCTATAGGATGTTGAGAAGAGTCTTTTTTCATTGCTATACAGGTCCTGCAGGGTATCTGAGGCAAATGTGAGGCACGTTCTTTAATCGTTCTGTGTGTCGTGACTCTTAAGTGCAACCCAAACCAGACTCAATTAAACAACATATCCCCTTCCAGCTGGATCACAAAGATGTGACTCATGATCACTGTTTTTAGTTGGCCCTACAGCTTGATGCCTGTAGTGCCTTTCCTTCCACTGAGAGGAATATAACATATTGCATTTCTTTGCTCTGGAGATCCCCCAACATGAGTGTTTGCCTGCTCCATTTCTGGGCACACCAGAGAATGCATAAGGGGAGAACAGAGAGCCATTGAGTTTGACATGACTGATTGCAAAATCAGTTGCTCACAGTACAAACACTTATGTGTTGCTCCTCTCTCTCTTGATACCTAAGGATAGAGAGGTTTCAAAAGACTGGCATGAGTTTTTCAGAGCAAAAATGCCTCTGAACATTTTCTTACACAAGGGCTCATAGATCCTTCAAACTGCACAACAGATTTCACCACAAGAAGCAAAGCAAATACCTTCTGAGTAAGAAGAACACGTATCAATTTAAAGTATCTGAGAATTTGGAAATAAATGTTTGATCCATTTAGCCCTCTGTGGTTTCTAACAAAGGCAAGAAAAGTATCTGTTGGTCCTTCCTGGTCTCCTGCCCTCTTTTCTCTGACATGGATAGCCAGTGGCTCTATGCCAGTTTTTCACCTCAACCCTGATGTCAATTCACCTTACCAGGCTTCTGTCAACTCACTAGCATAACCACTGTGAGAAGTGATCTTCCCTCTGATCTCCTCCCAGCCTATTTTCTTGGCAAGAACCAGTGTTGGATACATGACATTTGACTGGCTTTTTTACCTCTTGTAAGACAATACCCTTTTCTAATTGTCTAATTGTCAGACCTTTGTGTTTCACTTAAATTAGAAACTTTTGGCTGCTACCTCCGTTTTTATGACATCAACTTATATGGCAAATATATAAACTGAAGTCCATAGTATTTAACACAATAATGCTACTAGCAGATACTGTAGCTTAAAAAGAAATCTAACAATTTAATGTGTTATGGAAGTTTCGAGGTTTGTTCTATATTTTGATGCATTACACTAACCTGAAAACATGACACAAAAATGGATCTACTGTCTGCGTTGAATGTAACCTGTATAAGCAGAAGCATTTTCAGTAGCTGGCAGATTTTATATCAGAATATGAAAAACTAGATGGAATAAGTTGAGCAAAGGTGAAGCAACATGATCCATAATACTATACTGATAGGACTGTCTTCTATACATGTGATAAACAGTTCTTAGTGCTAATTACTAGACCATAAGAGGTCTTCCTAATACATTCAGATTTAATATGTCAAGGAAGGAATGTATCTGTTGCCCTGAAGGCTTTTCCTGTGTCTGTAGAGATCAGTTTCAAGTGAGTAAGGTAGATTTCTGACTGCCTAACAGTCCGCCACAGTCAGTCTTTGCAGCTAATAGCTTTAATCTCTAAGACACTGTAGTAAAGTTACAGATAATTATATTGTGTCCCTCTGTCCTATTACCTGTCTGTCTGTAAGAAAGTGACAAGGAAGAGATATCAAACCAAGCTGTCTGAGTTCAGTGGACATGTATGATGCAATTCACAGAAAAGTTTGGTCCTGGGTGTTCTCTAAATGTGGAAGATAATTATTTTCCAAGGAGAAATAAGATACAGTAATAACAGCAGTATTATGGAAGCAACACGAGTTAGTTTCTACTTCCAGATAGATAATGTGCTTGCCATATTTCAGACTGAGTCTTTTACTATGCTTGAAGTATCGTATAATGCATTACAGAGTGCAGACAAGAGCATATTGTTAGGGCACTCAGTAATGCAAGCTCTATGTGTCCAAGTGGACTGCTAAAAGCTGTAGCAGAAATTCCCTTGTAATATCAAAAATTGTCTTTCAGTAACCAGAGAACTTAATTCTCCTTAGTATGCATTTGAGAAAATTGGATGCCAAATGTTTCAAAATCAGAAAGATTATCTAACAGCTACACATTATGAGTATTAAAAAAATCTAATACTAAACATAGTGTATGGCCTTAAGTCAGCCATGAAACTATGTATGTGTGAGTACTGCTTTAAAAATGAGTGCATTTATCAGCAAAATCCTTAGGAACAGAAGTTAAAAAGAGCTTCATTATGGAAACCAAAGTTATGTTTTTTTAGGAACTGCATTATACATAAAGGACACTTACAAGTACGCCTACTGCACTTTAAAAATCTGTTTCTTTGTAAGACTATTTATTGAATACGTGTCTTAGCAAATGAACTGCAAGAAAGAAGAAAAAAATCACGAACTCAATAAATTAAAATACTGTTTAGAAAAGGGGAATAACAGAGAACATGACATTACTTCACCCAAGAAATATGATTGCATCTTCTGAAATAATATATTGTTTCAAAAAGGAGAATAACAGAGGACATGACATTACTTCATCCAAGAAATATGATTACATATTCTGAAGTAACATTTTCTTATTGCAATGTACAGAGAACAATGCATGCAGGAAGAGGAGAGTAACCAGCATGGCTGTTTGTTTCACTAAGTCTATGAGAGAAGGACCACAGAGCAATGGACATTTGACAGTGTCTTTACACTCACTTTAAAGAGCAAATTACAGAGGTTATTAAAAAGCAAAGCTAAGGAAAGTGAGCAAACCACAATAATGCGTATGATGACTTAACCTTATGAATTAAGATGGCTCCCTCACTTATGTAAATTTATATCACTGTAACTAGTTAAATTATTTGTGAAATGCATGTTAAGGACAAAGGATGTTTTTCTCTATTTAGCGTTAATCTTTCTGATGAAGCTGATCTGCTTTTTATGAAAAGCCTGACTGGTGCTACCACCTGCTATCTTGGGATCGTTGTATCAGATTATTTCCTTCTACCACCTGCTGTATGAAATTTTTTTTATGGATTTTTTTTACATACTGGTGACAAGACTGTAACTGTTTCTGTAACCTAACCTGTATTTTAAACTAGAGGCTTCCCAGGGAATATTCTGCTAATTGAAGCTAGTTAAAAAGGCTGCAATTATTAATTTAAAAAATCAGAATCTGATGATTCTGGTTTTAAGAATCATAATTTCCTTACTCATAAATTGGTTGGGTTCCCTACCAAATCAAACGAGTTCCCTACCAAATAAACGAGTTTACTTTAGATCCTTTTTTTTTTTTTACTCAATTTGTACTTTTTTGTGTAGGGTTAATTAGCAATAACGTGCCAACTGGCATGGATCATGGCGTAGTATCTAATAATAAAATATCATTATGTATAAATTAGGACATAGACGGTATTATGTCTTCCAGAAACAGGCAGACATTCAGAAATTATCAACACTTCTCTTTCTGCCTGAATAGTTTTGCAGGACTGCAAATGTGACCAAGCCATGTGTAATTTCTCCCTGTGAGCACTGATTTGATGTGGCCAGTCTTTAAGAATGGCCGCTTTCCAGGTAACTCACTATATACACTTATCCTTGCTTTTTAACAGCAGCTTTCAGGAGGAAGTGTGGGTGTAAGCAAAGTACATTTCCCTGTAAGAGGATTGCATGCCACTGAAGTCCCTTTCAGGCCTCTAGGTAACTCCATGAGTAGGGAACAGTCTTATCATTTTATGAAGTAATGAATGAAAGTGCTCATTATTGTCTCAAAGTGTAATGAAAGAGTTTGTCATTATGCATGTGTGGGAGACTAATGTTAAAATTACAGTGCAACTAAGTGTTTCTCATTCCTCAGTAACAAATGCATTACTGAGTATAGAAGCTTAGTATTTCTCTGGGGTGTTAGGAAATTAAAATGTTTAGAGGAAGTGGGAACTGGTCTTAGAAAGAGAAAAGAGGGAAAGAAAGTGTCTCATTGGCTCAAATTCAAAGTACTTTTGTTCAAAGTACTATTATGCAAATATTGTCCATTTTGTGACTATCCAAGGTCTTGAATGACCAGATGACTGTGCTCCAGGGCTTAGCAAACAGGTTGTACAACACGACAACCTTTGCTTAGCAGGAAAATCTTGGATTGTCAAAAATAGTTATTTGAATATTGCTAGTAACATTAAAGTTTGTGTCCTAGGTTACAGAAAGCACAAACGCCCTCAATAGTTGTTTTAGCCAAATGCCTCCTATTTACACTTCTTGCTTGCTGGAAGTGACTTTACAAGTCTTATGTGAAGTGAAACCTCAGGAAAATATTGTGAGCTCTTAATAAATCAGATTTAGAACCAGTGAGGGACGTATCTTTGTACTTCTACACCAAACACTCACAGCTTACAAATGTAGTAGACTTGGTGACCTGTTCATTCAGCAGTCTTATCTTCTAATCTGTTCAGGACCATAAATATTCAAGGCATACATTTTGAGCCCTGCTTGACGCTATGTAACTTTTCATTCAGTGGGTGAAACAAACTTTTATTTTAATTCCTTTGTTCAGATTTAATCTAAATAATTTCCCCTCGAAATTCTTGACCAGAGAATGTAAAAAGGAAAACTGGCAAAGCTTCTACTTTAGTGCCATTTATTTCAAGTAGAGAACAGTAAAGCAGAGATTGCTCCCGTGATAAGAAGTTCTGTCCAGTACCCTTACTTAGAGACCTCAAGAATCATGTGAGATCACTGAGTTTATTTTCTGTGGCTGCCTTCATGAGATACGAAACCATGCAACAGAAAGCTGATCTAACTGCTATACTGTAACAGATTTTCCACTAGGGAAATGGAAAGTATGTGGTATATAGTAGAACATTATCAAGAAAATGGGTCACAAGCATGCCCAGCTTACTCTACTGAACAGATAATGGAAACACAAGAACAAATCTCCTTTGGAAGAAGTAGGATTAAATATGTGTTTTCCCCTGGATGGATTCTGTAACTGCTGGCTGGCACAGCTCTTCCTCCTTCATTAGTTTTTAAAATCTAAAACTAAATTCAGGCACAATTATCTACTGAATTTGGATTTATTCATCAAAATAATTTCTCTGTAATCTCCTTGAAGATGTAATTGATTAGTCCATTTAGGGCATCAGGACATAATCTTTCAGATTTAATAAAGATGGAGATACAACATTTCCAAGCCACCACGAATAATGGGTTCCAAAACAGGTCAGAAATACAACTGAAATGAATTAATTTTGCTAAGTTACTTAGAATTATATAAACTGGATAAAAAATAATTACTGAAATGATAAATGATGTATCAAAGAAAAAAAACCCCAAACCTGAAGAAAGAGAATTTCAGGGTTCCTTTACCCATAATTTTAAATGGTGAGCTTATATAGGACCTGTACAGTAAACATAATTCTTATACACAGCTTTGTGTTGCTTTGTCTGGGTGGTCAGTTTTGTATTTTTATTGTGAGTCTCCCAGTTGGGAAAAGTAGTGCATGAAGGAAGAATAATAAATCATGTGTTTGAAAAAAAAAACAAACCAGAGAATGAAAAGAGTAGCTTTTCATTCTTGAGTGACTATCAGTGGGCAGAGAGCTGACAACTCTTTTCCTAGAAGTTTATTGCAAGACATGAAGCATATACTCTCTCCAGGAATAACTTGCTAATGCTACACATGATTTCACTCTCCTTTTGTCTTCAACAATTGCAGTTAGATTTATGAACTGTAATATATAAATAGTATTCTAACAATGAATGAGAATGTCTTGCTCAATGAAATACTATAAAGATCCATGAATTTGTATTGTTTCTTCATTCATATAATATGACTATAATATCAGAGCTGTGAAATTGTGCAAAATAAGCTCACATCTCCTCTGAAAAACAACACTGTGATGAGAATGTCTCATGATGCTAGGGTATGCTCTGAGTAATCTTTCTCACTATGCTTTAGAGCCACACTTAGCACAGTGAGCAAAGTTCAGATGCCTCTGAATCCTTGTAGTCTTTATGCGGCTTACTCTCATGGACATATGCTTTTAATAGCAATTTCTGATTTTGGGGAGTTTAATTTCTAGCTAGCACATTTAAATAGCATGAGATACCACTGGGCAAACATAGGTTTGAGTTAGCACGATGGGGAATCTTCTCACTTGCCATTAACAATTTGATGCTCACATTTTATGACCGCTGTGTCTATCTTGGAATGTTAAATTTATACTCCCTCGTCGACTAATTTTAGGGTACTACCCAGAGTAGGATTCTGGAACAAACTGGTAGCTAGGAGAGAGGTATGTGAGCCAAAGTATCCCTGGCATAACTAACAGGGCTGATACGAGAGATGAATTGGGCCCTATGTCTCTTTGCTGTGGGGAATACTTTCTCTTGAGCCAAAGTAACAGCTGCAATGTGCTAGTGACATAAAAAAAGCTTTCTTTTTTGGCAGAGTGAGTGCACATATCTTTAACTTCATAGTACAGTAACTTATTTTTCTGAATGATTTGTGTGGAGTCACTTGCACATCTCATGTTAGAGGTTTTTTTTCTTATGCACTCTTCTCTAAGTGTATGTGGTGACCCACACTTGCCAATCCTTGAAAGCCAAAATTCCACTGGCCAATAGAAGAGGAATACAAAGGTGGGGAGAAAGCACAGAGGACTCTGCCAGTTTCTGTCCTGGGACACTGAGCCCCAGTACATCCGTGGTGCTTGCATAACACTGGCGCTAATACCTTATGGCTGGTTTATGCCTCTTCGCTTTCCTTCCCACAGAATTCACAACAGTATCTGAGGGCCTGTGTTCACTTATAACACAAAGAAATCATTTTAATCAATCATAAGCTTCTTAAACTAGTAGCTCTGACTGCCTGACATAGATTTGTTTTCAAATACTACTTTTTGCCAGTAAGTTAGTATTTCACAAGCAATAGTGAAAAATTATTCATATTTAAAAAAAAACCAAAACAGGATCTCAATAAAAACTCAGGGAAGCAAGTTTCAATTACATGGTATGGTATGGTATGGTATGGTATGGTATGGTATGGTATGGTATGGTATGGTATGGTATGCAGAACCTTTCAGCTTCTATATAAGCCTCCATGTCACTACATAAAACTAGGCAAAGGCATCATGTTAAATAGTATAAAAGTAATGAACTTTCAGTTACCTTTGATTAGGCAAGAATAAATGTACACACATCCTGATTGAGCAAGGGTGGATGAGACTATCACAGGGTTAACTTCCCGGCTCATTCCAGAGCATCTCCTGCAGCATCCCTGCTGCCTCACACCTTCACTCTTCTTTATATACTTACTCCCATACTTAACAGACCTTCCCATCCTGCTCTCAAGACTAGAGAAGACCTTGAAACTGTGCTATACACTCTGGGTTGCTTTGATTTTTTTTAAATTCATACTTGAACAATGATAATTTTATTTTAAATTACTTTTATCTGGATTCTATGGTAATTTAGCATCTATTTCACTGATGCCAGTGACAATATATTTCATTGCAACACCTGCGCTGTCCTTGTGTACTGTGGGGGTTTCATGACTAGATTTTCCCCTCCCTGACCAGCCCCTGGAGCTGCAGTCTGGCTGATGGGTGGACAGACACTCTGGAGGGGAAGCTGAGGGCTGGGCAGGATGGTTTGGGGCAATGCAGAGGAGGAGAGAGCAAGGTAGGGGATGGGGCAAGCAGCATCCGATCTAGGTTGGCCTTAAGTTGTTCAAAGTATGCCCATTGTCCTTGTTGAAAGAAAGCTTCTGATATTGTTTTAATGGATTGATGATGCTGTCAGCCCTGAGTTTCCTGAAACTAGCCAAAGGTGTCCACAGTGGCAGTGGCTAGGCACACAGGAAGAGCCCAGCTGCCACTGCACACAGGATACAGATTCTCCCACAGGCAGCAATCCAGGCAGCCCTCTCCCTCCAAGAGTCTCAGGTTCAGCAGCTGGCTGCAGATGGAGCTGTGCAGGAGGCATGTAGGACACAGAAGGGGAGGGCCATGAGGTGGGCATGGAGCCTGGCTCACTACTAGCCTCAGCATCTGGGCAAGGCCAGCCCACTCCAGACAGCAGTAGCCTTCATCAAAGGGGACCTGGCACTCTTGACCTGGTGCTAAGGGCCAGGTGGCTCCTTGGTGTATATACATATGTGTATGGTAAAAATATACCCTCTGGGAGATCTCAGGATAAGCACCAGGCAAGGTGATGAGTAAGAGAAGTAACTAACTGAAAATTGAGCAGATTTGTGCAATGGATTTAGTGTCCTGAGAAAAAGAGTAAATGAAGAGCCTGGAGGACTGATTTAAATTGTATTCCACATAACAAAAATGTCACGATATAATAATAAGGAATTAAAAGACATACTTCAGTCTCCTTTTCCAAATAAAATTTGTTCTTAAGTCTTACTTTTTATGACAGCTTCACTTACTTACATGTTGCTTTGCCTCTTCTGAACAAATGACTTCTATACGGCTATTACTTTCCACTTTGTGCTTTTCAGTCAAAGCCACTTACAAAAGACCAAAGGCAAAGACAGGCTAGAGGATTTAATAGCTAATCTGTGATAGGTTGCACTGGACCTAAGGAAGAAATTCATTAACTACTCCATATGCAATTTCACAAATCCCACTCTCTTTATCTGGCAAGCCTTATGTACTGCAGCATGTGAAGTGTGCAATACAAATATTTGAATAATCGTGACATAATTGCAATCCAGCTTGTCCATGTAATCCTGGTGAAACCCCGAGGAAGGCAAATGGTTTCACTGAGTACAGAATATCCTTGTTTTTCATTCACTTGCAAAGTAATTGGCACAACATACTTCATTCCAAACATATCTGCTGAAAGAGATAAATGAAAAGAATAAACAATGTAAATAGATGGATTTATTTCACTAATGTAGGAGGCATTTTAAAGGCAAATGTTCAATAGAAAGCCTTAATGTCAATGCAGATTCAGTGAAGTCAGAATACATTACATTGCTAAGCACTGCGTTTGCAGATGTAAACCAGCACAGTTCCACTGCCTTAGCTGGAGTATCACCAGCCTGTAACTTCTAGCCTTGAAAAATCTTATCAAATACTCTCCGTTACTTCTCCTTTTTTCCTCTTTTATTTCTTTGTAGCCTAAGCCTATTTTCTCCTGCCTTTTTTCCCCCCCTCTCTACCTCTGTAATTTCAGTAGGTCGCTTCTTCCCCTTCACTTTGGTCTCTTCGGCTTTTTCCAGAACCCTTTTTTCTTTGTTTTGTAGAATCAGAATAAGGTGGGCTGGAAGAAACCTCTGGAGGTCATCTAGTTTGACCTCCTGTTCAAAGGAGGGCTAATTTCGAAGTAAGTTTAGGTTGCTCAGAGCTTCCTTGTCCAGTTGAGTTTTGAATTTCTACAAGGATGGAGACTGCACAATGTCTCTGTGTCCTTGTTCCAGTGCTCAACCCCGCATTTGAATTTTTATGTTTAATATTTCATTATGCATTTTTGCAGTTCTGCTCCTCCAAACAGCTTCCATAGTTCTCCAAACTCATTTCATCCTTGAGCCTGACTCCACCCTTCTGCATCTTAAAGTTGTAGCAAACACACTATTTCTGTGCTTTCTGAATATTCTGATGTACTTAGATTTCTTCAAAATAGAAATACATCCCTTCCTTTGATATACGGAGTTATACTTGCTTCTCACAAGATTCAAACTGGTGCCATATGAGTAGAGGTCAGGTTAAACAACTGCAGCTTATTGCCCAAAGCCATTCAAGTAACCTGAATGCTACTAGAACTCCCTAAAACAACTGCTCTTCTTCTCCTTTGTCCCTGCACAGCTAACTCATCCTGCATTAGGTGCCAAATACCTGTAGAGCTTCAGTGATTTCTGAAAGCATAGTAGCCTCTAAGTATAAAAAGGAGTTTAATTTGAATGCCTGACACTGCCTGGATCACCAGGTTCACATTTGTTTAGTTGGAAAATGTTTAAAAAAAGATTGAAAAATGGTCTCAGTTGGCACTGAATTTGAAGCAGTAGTCCTGTGGCACTGCCAAGAGCTACTGGAACAACAGTTTAAGTTGCTCTAAACAGTCAACCTTTAGATGGACTTTCAATGTTGACTAAAGAAGTGATGGTGTTCTATCCTAGTGGAGAATACAGGGAAAGCTGAGCACATTAAGATGAGATTTAAGAAGAGTAATCTTCCTGGTTTTGAAGTATTCATATTTTGAAGTAAACATTGCTTTTTCTAAGGTATTGGAAATGCATACACAAATTGTTAAACAAATGACTCATCTGCTTATATTTGCTTTGAAGTGGACTACAATGAATCTTCGTACTTGAAGTGACAACACTGAACTTTGATTTCCCTGACACTTGGTGCTTTTCACTTTTAGAAGAAATATTTTTGCAAATCATACACAAATGAAGCAAGTATTTGCTTATACTTAATGAAATAGGTCTCATATACTTCATCACTAACAGTTGAATAAGGGAGGAGATATCTTGCTGCTCTCTGATTACTGTTTTGATGAGAGAGATTCAAAAAAGAGCAAATTTTCATTTGCTGGAGAAGTCTCGGCCATGTGTAACACTTGCTCCTCTCAATTTAATTTCTTCTCATCATGTAGGCATTTTACAACAGTCAGTAAAGTCAAAGCATTCATCCTTAAACTTTTCTCTGATACTACATGAGCAGAGCACGTGTTAGTTTTCTGCAACAGGATGTCTCAGGGTACTGAAACGAGATTTGTATCTTCATGCTTCTCTGATGATAAGGATGGAGCTCTCTCTACCCATGTTCTCGTCTTTCCCACCACCCAGTGCTCAGAATTGTAGTTTTGTTTGCTTGTCATGATAAGTCCTCTCCAGTGTATGCAGTTTATAAAAGAAAGAGTTTTGAATTCTTGCTTATTGTTGGATTATTTTGATATTCATGATATATTTGGAGACATAGGCTTTTTGTTTGTTCTCCCTTGGCAGAAGTCTTCAGATTTCAAATATTTGTTTCTTGTTATATGACAGTGCTTATCACGGATCCACATAAGGAAAACAGTTTAATATGCATCTGAGAGCTGCCATCTCCAGAGTGTTCAAGAACACAACTCAGTGTTCCCAAGAAGATTAATTATTCTCAAGATTATGATGCATACCAATACATTTTGGAACAAGACAGACATCCCTTCTCCAATCCTGGACTCTGACAATGACTAGCAGCGATGGTTCTTCCATTACTTACTACTCACCTTCATCCAAAGCCTGATCAAGTCGTTCCCTCATTTCAGGAGCAGGAAACATGGCCTTCTGCTCCATTTCTACCTTATAAGATTCTTAAGTCAGATCACAAAGTAGCCTTAAGACAAACTCTCAAAGACCATCCCTGAGACCACTCTTGAAAAAAAGTTGTATGTACATTGCACATTTTCTGAAGGCGTTAGTGGATGAATAGGCAGATCTCATCGCCTGTATTGACTAGACTCCTGACTGGCTTAGAAACTTGTCCCACTGCAGGTATCTGCATTGTAGATGTTTTCATTTAGAAGGCTTATGCTGAAAATGATTCCCTCATCTTTAACAGTGATCGGTCATCAACTAAATAGATTCTCTGATTTTGGGAATCTTTAGTTTGAGGCTAGCTCTCTGCCTCCTCTCCCCCAAGGTGTAGGTTTAATCACAGCCATGAGAACTAAATCTGAAGGCCGAGCACCTAAAAATTGCAGTTCATTAAAACAAATTCCATAACCGCCTACTTCTTCTGAGAAGGAACCATTGTACTCATAGGGCGATTGCCAGAGCACAGCCTGCTAACAACCAGTACTCAGCAAGGCTGATAACTCACGGGGCTCCATCCACCTGAGGGATGCGGGGCTCCTTGAGTACTGGTACAAGCAGTTTTATGAAGACTTTGCCCGAAGGATAGAATAATGTAAGCGGGAGACTCGGCGTTAAAACAAAACAAGTCCAGGCTGTCGACACGACGGTGTCCGACTGCCTTGAGATCTCTTTCCTTCGAAGCCGCGCTGGCAAGGTCTTCACCCTGCCGCTGGCGTGGAGGGGAAGGTGTCCGCCGGGTTGCAGAGGGAAGACCCCAACCCCGAGGGGACAAGCCCCCTGCCCCGCCTCCACTGCTCTGCCTCTGCCCTCCCAGGGGGAATTCAGCATTGCTCGGCTCACAAAAGTCCTTTTTTTTTCCCCTAAATGACACCTCTCTTGGGCTGTAACGCCAGCTGCACCAGCCGACGTGGCGTGGCCAGCGGGACGGGACGGGACGGGACGGGACGGGACGGGACGGGACGGGACGGGACGGGGCGCCCGGCGGCGGGACAGCGTGCGGGACCCCAGGGGCCGGCACTGCCGGGGCCGGCACAGCCCCGTCGGGCGGCGCGGGAGGGGGAGGTACCGGCCGGCGGCAGCGCGCGGGGCTGCCCTCCGCCATTGGGCAGCTCGTGCCCCGGGGGCGGGCCGGGCGCCGGGGGCCGCTTTGAAGTGCGAGTGCCACGGGGGATGGCTGCCGCCTGAGGGCAGTTGGGCATCTTCTCGCCTCGCCGCCGGCGAGGGCGGAGGAGGCGGAGAAGGAAGGGGCGCGAAGGGCCGCCCTCGCCCACCCCGGCGGCGGAGGAGAGCGAGCTGCGGGAGCGGAGGCGAGGGGCCGAGGGGAGACGGAGCGCGGGGCGGCTTCCCGTGGGAGCGGAGCGCGGAGGCGGCGGGGCAGCGAGGGGGCGCGCGGGGAAGCATGGAGGAGCCGCGCCGTGCGCGCTCGGCCCGGGCGGCCGGCGGGCGCTGAG
>WBNH01006631.1:96835-195594 GCA_013401255.1 Urocolius indicus | reverse complement strand
CCCCCTCCTCCTCCTGCATCTAACGGGGGTCTCCTCCTCCTGCTCTGGTCATCAGGGCACTGAAAGTTTTCTAATGAAGTTGTGCTGGGATAGAGGAGGTTGAGAGAGAAATGTGAGTGTTGCCCTTAGGGAAGGCGTGAGGGCAGCGTGTCCCCTCCCAAGTGTGTAGGAAGGTGGTGTGGACATGGTGGAAAACCTGAACCTGTGCCCCCTCCAAAATATCCTGTTGGGAAGTGGCTGCTTTTCCTAGGGAGCTGTGCTGATGTGTGCAGGGCTGCAGGCAGCAGCTGTGTGGTGATGGGCTCAGCAGCACCTTCCTTGCCCACTGGGTTAGCCTTTCATCCCAAGCAGCTCCCAGCTCCTCCTGGTCCCCTTGGCCATCTGGAAGCTGGTGGCACTTACACTCTCTCCTTGATGAAGCAACAACAGACCAGTCTTTGTGGACACAGAAAGATTAGCGGCCGCCTTAATTGCTCCCTTTCTCACTCTCTGAGTGTTTGGCTCTTGAACGTGATGTGACAGGCAAAGGATGCTGTTGCCTGAACAGTCCTTGAAGGGATTTGGCACAGAGCTTTGAATTCACTTATGTGCAGTGCAACTGGGATCTGGAGTAACTTGGTAGAGTTAGGAACACCCGTGTGCAATGAGGAGCTGGTCGTGGCTCTGCCGGTGATCTGTGCTGGAGGCAACCATCTTGCTGCCCCTGTGGCCAGCTCATCCTCCTTACCTCCTTTAGGTGCTTCTACTTTGAGTTTGGGGAGGAGACTCTCTGTCCCCTCTTTTGGAGCAGGTTTCCCTGCAGGGACGTGCCTGGCTGAAGGAAGACTCAGGGTGCAGCTGTGGTTGCTCCTGCCATCCTTCCATCTTCTGGGTGCTTGGTGTGCAACCTGTCTTGTACACATGTGGCACCTTCCTGCCTTTGTTCTCCTGAGCTTCTGTGCCACGAGGGGTGTGTGGGACTGAAGGTGTGAGCCTGGCAAGCTGCTGGCTCTCTCCCTGCCCCCCCTACATGGCTGCTATGTGCCCAGGGGACAGCGTTGCTGAGGCTCTGACAGCTCCCTTGTGCAGGGCATGATGAACAGTAATGAGACCAAGAGCACAACGTGCACTTAAAGTGATTTATTTCTGTAAGGGAACCACAATCAGGGAGGATGGGTCAGCATCATCAGGAGAAGAGGTGGCTATGGAGATGAGCTTAGGGGGAAGTTTATCATCAACTGGCACCGCTTTAAAAACGAGCAGAGCTGGTGTGGTGTGGAATGGAGCCGTGCTGGGCATGTCAGGGCTGTCCCTGGCCTCTGAGGATCACGGGCACCTCCAGTGGACTAGCAACCATCAGATTAGATGGCAGGACCTCAGATGGCAAGCTGCCACCCCCATCTCATCCCTTCCCTCCCTGTAACGCCATGCCTAACTTTTGTGCTGAGGTGCTGCCCACGTGTTGAGTGAGCTGTACCCCTGCTCTTGGGAAGGGGGCTGGCTTGGTGAGGAGAGGGGGAAAACAATCCCTGAAGCCACCTTGGCCCTGCTCCCAGCGTGCAGATGGCTGTCCTAGTGCTAGAGCCTTTTCCCAGCTTGCACCCGTGCTGCAGGCAGAGGTGTGCTGGACAGGCTGGCTGCCAAGCAGTACCTTCTGCCAGCATCCTCTTCCTCCTCCTTTTCCTTGCCTCTCAGGCTTGGTGGGAGCTGTGGCTGTTCAGCAGCTTGGCCGCTGCAGCTTGAGGGGAAAAGCTTGGCATAAGAACAGCCCTGAGCAAAACCTTGAGGTTTAAGGTCAGGTCAGAGCAGCTCTTGATTTTCTTCTCCCAGAGTGTGGATCCCAGGGCTCGTGGTGTGAGGGGACATGGTGGGATGGAGGGACCTGGTTCTGCCTCTGTGTGGGAAGAGCTGAGGGGAGATGGGCAGAGTTTGCCAAAAGCTTGTAAAGAGGGATCCCAAAGCCCCCACCACACCTCCCCTGGAAAGGACATTGTCCAAAGGGATGGTGTGCAGCTCAGCAAGCTGGGAAGGGGCAGTCACTGGTAGCTCCTGGTGAATTTAGGGCAAGGTTTAGCACAGCCCCGCTGGCCCAGAACCTTCCCTTGAAGGACTGTTGAGAAACCTTGGCAAACAGTGTTCTGTTGTTTACTCAAGGGACCAGCTGTCATGTGCACACATACCTAAAGATGGCTCAGATGGAGAGGAGAATTGAGAGAGGCTGGTTACAGATCCCAGAGCTTTAAGAGGGAGGAGAAAAAAAAAGGCAGGGTGAGGGAGATAAATGCCAGGCAAAGCTGTCAGAGTCCAGGGATGGGTATACAGGGCGTTATTGGGAAGCAGCATTTGTGTTTGGGGCCAGAGCAAAAAAAAGAGCCCAGTGGGTCTGCTGATGAGATCATGATCACCTTTGTGAGGAACCTGTTGGCCTTGCCACCTCCCATTTCGCTGGGGTGCAGCCTGTGCTGGGGAGGGCTGGGCAGGCAGCGAGGCTCTGTGCAGCCTGGCTGAGGCTGTCCCAGCCCTGAGTGCTGCAGCCGTGCCACAGATTCCTCTCCCTTTGCCTCTCACACTCTTTGCCTCATTCACACTCTTGAGCTGAGTCCATATGGTGCAACAAGCAGGGAGCTGCTGCTCGGCATGGCACAGGGAGGGGAGGGAGGGGCTGAGGCGCTGCTGACAGCCGCTTGCCGATGAGATTTTGCAGTTTCTTGTGTTTGAGGTTCAATATTTCCACCTCGTCCCCTCCATGGCTGTGCTCACCCTCTCCAGCAGCAGCTGTAGCATCCCTGGGCACTTCTGTGCTTTATGCTTTCTCCCCTGCCTTCCCACCTCTCCCCACTAAAGATCAGCAGAACACAAGCAGGGGATCTTCAGGATGTATCTGTGGACCAGCCATGCATTTGCTGTTGTTCAGATCTTACTTACACCTCAAAATAATCAGCTAGCCCCTCTGAAGGCTTTAGCATGTGTCAGATGCTGGGTTAGAATCAAAGGATGGTGGGAGCTGGAAGGGCCCTGCAGAGCCACTCCAGCTCCTGCTCAAGCAGCTTTCCCTGGCTCAGGGGGCACAGGAACGTGTCCAGGTGGGGTTAAGAGCCTCCACACCCTCCCTGGGCAGCCTGGGCCAGGGCTCCCTCACCTCAGCACCAAAGGACTTGCTCCTCCTGGGCCAGGGGAACTGTTTGTGTTCCAGCTGATGTCCATTATCCCCAGTGCTGTCACTGGGCACCACAGAACAAAATGTCCCCCCCATTCTCCTGGCACCCATCCTTTAGGTACTTGTGAGTGTTTCTGAGGTGCCCCTGAGCTCAGCTTTTTCTTCTCCAGGCTGAACAGCCCCAGGTCCCGCAGCCTTTCCTCCTCACACACATGTTCCATCCCCTGATCATCTTGGTGGCCCTGCACTGGCCTCTCTCCAGCAATTCCCTGTCCCTCTGGAACTGGGGAGCCCAGAACTGGACACAGGACTCCAGATGAGGCCTCAGCAGGGCAGAGCAGAGGGGGAGCAGAACCTCCCTTGACCTGCTGCCCACACTCTCTTGCTGCCCTCAGGCTGCCATTGGCTCTTGCCCACGAGGGCACGTTGCTGCTCATGGTCAGTTTATTATCACCCAGCACTGCCAGGTCTCTCTCTCCAGAGCTGCTCTCCAGCAGGTCACCCCCAGCCTATGCTGATGCAGGGGGTTGTTCCGCCCCAGCTGCAGGACTCTGCACTTGCCCTTGGTGAACCTCAGGATGTTCCTCTCAAGTTACTAGAATAGAATGACCCCATCCTGTCTGGCTGTGGTTCTGTGCCAGGGCTGTACCCTCATGCTTGGCACACACTCACTTGTCCAGGGTGGCATTTTTCTTTGCAAGCCTCTCATTTTTTTGGGGAGGGGGAGTGTATTCAGTTTATGACTCGACCCAGCAGTCTGGCTTTGACTCTTGTGAGGAATTTTCAAGGCTCTTTCCCAGGTTCTGTTGTGCTGAGGGATCCCCAGGCAGTGGCGGCATTGGCAGGAGATGCCCATGGGCAAAGGGCTGCGGCAGTGCCCTGGCTGGGTGTCTGAGCACTCTGTCACAGTCGTGGCTCATGCAGAATCCCTTGGGTGCTTCACAGTGAGCTGTGGCCCAGCTGAGCTGGCTGATGCCAGGTGCCTCTCGCCGTGAGGGCCCTCAGAGCCACAGGGCTGGCGGGTTGGGATATGGGAGCCGCGTGTTTGTGGAGCCAGCGTGAGGCTGTGCTGGAGAAACGTGGTCCAAGACAATGACTCATCCTGAGTCTCTAAAGAAGTGATGACATGTAGGGAAACGCAGGATAAATGTTTTGATTTTTAGAGCTCTCTTCTCAGGCGGTGCTATGGCAGAGGAGGGGAAAAGAGATGCAGTGGGGAAGGAGAGCTGTGGGGAAAGGCTGGGACGGGGGCACAGGTCTGGAGCATCACTTATAGAATCACACAGCTCAGCAGGATTTATGGCCCTCTTCCAGCACTGCCCTTGCACTGGTGGCCTACAAGATCCTGGCTTTGTAGCCAAGCACAGTGCAGCCCTAAGAGAGGTGTGAGCGTGCTGCTGGGAGCTCCCCCTGCAGTGCCGTGGGCGAAGGGGCTGTGTATCCAGGCATGAAGACTGCACGTCCTTTTCATTTATCCTGGTATGTGTAATTGCAGAAGCTATTGATGTTTATGGGTGCTCTGTCTTCTCACTCCACTAGTTCTGTATTTAGAGGCTATAATTTCTAAGGGAATCCCAGTCGATTAGGAGCCCACTTCCACTGAACTCCCGAGGCTCCCAAGGGCCTTTGCTGTGAAATCTCAGTCCCTGCTCTTTGTTTGTCTCTTTGGGTTTTTTTTTCCCTTCTCTTTTTGGTGCTTCTTGCTTTCTTATATCATGATGAAGACTGTCCAGGCCAGTGAGTCTCCCACTCAGGATGTCTAGTGATGTGAGGCTCCAGTGCCCAGCCCGTGCCAAAGCCACCTGATAGTGAGACAAGGGCTGGAGTGTCCTCAGGCACCTTGACCTTCAACCTTCACCTGCTTCATCCCCAGAAGTGCATGTAATAGGTTTCCACTGCACTCACTTTCCATCACAAAGTCAACTTGTTCAGTTTTGCTTTCTGAAAGCCACATGCTGAGGATGCTATTTGGGATGCTGGTGCTTTTTGGTACCCAGAGGGACTGAAACCTACAGCTCTGTATTCAGGACAGCATGGAGGTTCTGTTGCCCTTCTGCTCTGCTGAGGCCTCATCTGGAGTCCTGTGTCCAGTTCTGGGCTCTCCAGTTCCAGAGGGACAGGGAACTGCTGGAGAGAGGCCAGATGCTGAGGGGATGGAACGTGTGTGAGGAGGAAAGGCTGTGGGCCCTGTTCAGCCTAGAGAGGAGAAGCCTGAGCTCAGGGGCACCTCAGCAACCCTCACAAGTACCTAAAGGGTACTTTAGGACGTCAGGAGGATGGAAGGACACTTGTTTCTGTTGTCTCCAAGTGACAGGACTGGGGGTGATGGACATCAGGTGGGACATAAACAGTTCCCCTGGCCCAGGAGGAGCAAGTCCTTTGGTGCTGAGGTGAGGGAGCCCTGGCCCAGGCTGCCCAGGGAGGGTGTGGAGGCTCCTCAGGAGGTTCCCAAACCTGCCTGGACACGTTCCTGTGCCCCCTGAGCCAGGGGAATCTGCTTGAGCAGGGACTTGAGGTGGAGCAGCTCTGCAAGGCCCTTCCAACCCCAGCATCCTGAGTTTCTATTATTTGGCATTTGCTCCTGGGTGGTTTTGATGTGGTTGGGGAAGAGAGGACCATTGCCCTTCCCCAGCCAAAGCTATCCTTCATTCAAGCCAGCTCCGCTTACACCGCTTGGCTGGAGCTGCAGTGTGCCATTTCTCCTGGGCAGCCTCACGGGTGTTTTGGAGGTGAGGGCTTTTGGGGAAAACCTCTGCCCATCCTTGGGTGCCTCAGTTCCTCCTCCACATCTTCTAGAGGATGAAACGAGTAGCTGCCAAGCTTTCCACGTGGTGATGTTTGGGGGCAGGCTGTGGCATTCCGGGATGTTTGCTGGCAACTCAGCCTCGAGAAAGCAAAGATGGGAATTTCAATGCAGGGGGACGTTGCTTTGGAAAACATTCTCCTGACAAATGGCCTTGTCATCTCCCAGCCCTGACTCGCTCCTCTGGTGTGGTGGTGGAAGAGCTGGGCTCTTGGGGTGTCTGGGTCTGTCTCTGTGGGTCAAGTGCTCTCTCAGCCCTTGGTGCTGCTTGGCTTTGAGTTACCACGTGGAGTTTGTCTGTCTGATATGGGCAACTGACACTATCAACACAGGAGCAAATGTGCTGCTTCTGTTTGGAAGGATGTTTGGTTACCTGTGACTCCATCCTGAGACGTTTCCCACTGCCTCTGAGCTTTGATTGTAGCTCCAGTGCATTCAAACTCTCATTCCCGAATTTTCCAAAGCAGGCTCACAGTTTGGGAAACAGAAGGTAGTGAAAGCTCTGTCTTCTCTCTCTTATCTTCTTATTTGATTTGGTTCCGTTTGTCTTTCCTTTTCCCCTGTGATGTGTGCTTTCTTTGGGTAATTCTCTGTCGTTTCCTTCCCTCTCTCTTATCTCTCCCTCTGCAGTTCTCTCTCTATTCCTCTCCCCTTCTCCCTCCCCCTTGCAATTTACTTGTAGGCAGGTTGTCTCTTTGATTTACTGTATCTCTCCTCGGTGGGATTATGATAAATGGATTGTGTGGCTCTGGCTGAGCACCTGCCTGTGCTGGGGCTGGGTCTCTGCCTGCTCTGAGGGAAAGGGGAATGGGTGTTGGTAAATGGAGCTCTGTCCTTACGGCCCAAACTTCCCATCAGGGCCTGGAACTGTTTTAGCCCTCCCATGAGATGTGGGGCTGGCTGGAGGGAGGGCTTTTTTGTCTGTGCTTTTTCTCTTGCCCAGTCCCCTGTGTTTGCACAGGAGGCTTGCAAAAAAATGCAAGCAGGTATTTCACAGAGTGCTTTCAGGCCCATCAGCCAGCACATTCCAATTTGCTGTGCCCTGATACGGGGAGTGTTTGCCGCCGGTAATTAGAGCGTTTCATCCACCCCGCAGCCGCAGCAGGCGGCGGGTTATTGATAAAGTTGTTATACAGATGCTGAGCAAACACACCACCCCACCCCCCCTCCCTAAATCTGAGCTTCATTAAGTTCCTGCCTGCCCTGCTGCGATGCATCTTCATTGCTCACTGCAATCCCTGCCACTGACGGCACATCCCGGGGGAGGGCTGGGGCTGCGCCGCGCGGCCGCAGCTTAATGCAGCCCACCGCAAATTGGCACAGCACACTCCTCCTCGCCTCAGAGCCAGCAATGCCTTCCCTCCTCTCATAGCATCACACGATGCTGGGGACTGGAAGGGGCCTGCAGAGCACGTCCAGTCCAATCTCCCTGCAGAAGCAGGTTCCACCTAGATCAAGTCACACAGCAACGTGTCCAGGCGGGTCTTGAGCTCCAAGGAAGGAGCCTCCACACCCTCCCTGGGCAGCCTAGGCCAGGGCTCCTTCACCTCACAGGGAAAGAGTTTGTCCTTGTGTTTAAATCATAGAATCACAGAATGGCAGGGTTGGAAGGGACCTTTAGAGCTCATCCAGTCCAATCCCCCTGCAGAAGCAGGTTCACCTAGATCAGGTCACACAGGAACATGTCCAGGTGGGTTTTGAAGAGCTCCAAGGAAGGAGCCTCCACACCTTCCCTGGGCAACCTAGGCCAGGACTCTCTCACTCTCACAATAAAAGAGCTTTTTCTTATATTTAAATGGAACTTTTCGTGTTGCAGCTTCATCCCATCACCCCTTGTCCTGTTGCCAGATACAATAGAAAAACAGGATCCCCCAACCTCCTGCCACCCACCATGTGTATACTTGTAAATATTACTGAGATCCCCCCTCAGTCTTCTCTAGACTAAGCAGCCCCAGCTCCCACAGCCTTTCCTCATAAGGAAGATGCTTCATTTCCAACTGAAAGTGAAGGGGTAGGTTTTTTTTTTAGGCCACCACAGATCTGCTGCTGACTGTGCATGGTGGTGCCGTGGCTGAGGTGTCTTTGCAGAACAGGCATGGCTGCTCCTCTCCCCAAGAGCATCCTACAGACCTCGAAGCACAGAATCATAGCATCATTGAATGGTGAGGTTGGAAGGAACCTTTAGAGCTCATCCAGTCCAACCCCCCTGCAGAAGCAGGTTCACCTAGATCAGGTCACATAGGAACGTGTCCGGGTGGGTCTTGAAGACCTCCAAGGTTTCCTTCAAAACACAGGCACAAAATGTCTTGTATTGACTCATTTTGTTGTTTTTCAGCTCATCCTCTCCCTCCTCAACTGGGTTTGTTGTTTGGTGGGTAATCCTTCATAAGGAACCCGCGGGAGATTGATGGGGAGAGCTCGTTATGCACTTGCAGAACAGTTTGGCTGTCGTTGTGTAGCAGCACAACTGCACCATTAAAGGCAGAGAGCCATGGGGATGATGGGATGTAATTAGTTGTTGCTGTAATATTTTTGATTGAAAGTGTATAGATACTGTAAGTGTCTCTTTGGGAAGCTGCTGCTCTCAGGAGGTAAGAGCAGCAGCAGCAATGTTCATCAAAGGGGAGTGGCTGCTCCTGTTCTGAGCCTGCCCACCTCTCAGCACCCTCTGGGAGATGTCACAGGCTCCTTCATGGCACAACAGAGGGGCAGTGGGGATCCTTCCCAGTTAGGAGGTGGAATTGGATGAATAGGGAGTCCTCCTGCAGAAGAGACTTTTCGGGTGGGATATGTGTCCAGCAGCTTGCTCTCTCTCTTCCTTATCTTCTTGCTTTTGTTCACCTTGGTCCGAAATTCTTGTCTAGGACAAGAGGAAATGAGCTCAAGTTGCCCCAGGGGAGGTTGAAATGGGAGCTGAGGCAGAACTGTTTCCCTGAGAGGGGTGTCAGCCCCTGTGCCAGGCTGCCCAGGGAGCTGAGGCAGTGCCCAGCCCTGGAGGGATCCCAAAGCTGTGGAGCTGAGGTGCTGAGGGCTATGGGTTAGTGGTGGGCTGGGCAGGGTGAGGGGCTGCTTTGACTCCAGGAGCTTCAAGGGCTTTGCCAACCCCAATGACTCAGAATATATTGAAACCTTGCATGGGCAAACCTGGGCTGCATGTGTGGAATGTTGTAGTTGGGAGCATGACCATGGAGGGTAACCTGGCAACTCAGCAGCTTCCTGGTGTGTGCTGGAACCCCCTTCATCTATGCTGAATGGTGAGAATGATATCCAAACAGCTCCCCTGGCACCTGGGAGTCTTCCTTTCCACTGACATGGAGAGGTGTGATGCAAACCATGAGAGTACAGGCAGTGGTGCAGAATGCCATGGCACAGTCTGGGCTCAGCTTGACGTTCCAACAGCCATGGGAGGGCAGAACTCATGGCACCGTAGCAGTTAATGTTTTTTAGCACCAGTGTTTGTAATAAAGCATCTTGGCTCGGTTTCTCTATTGTTCCCTTTCTCTGGTAATGTCACCAAACTTGGACAGAAGCTTCCCAAGCTGTGTGTTTGCCTTGGGCTGATTTTGCTGAAGATCTCTGGAGAGACAAAAGGGTGTAGAAGGCAAGCTTGGCACTTAGGAGCATGAAAGAGAGGGGGGAAATGTGGTGCTTTGCTTATGGAACAAAGCCCTGCTTGTTCAGCAAGTCCTGCCAGAGTGCTGGCACTGCCTTGGGGCTGGACTGTGCCTGGAGCCCATGGCACTCTTTGGGACTTGCTTTGTGTGCTCTGAGGGTACATCAGATGGGCCTCAGAAGATCCTGCACATGGAGCATCCTCTGCCCCTCTGGACCTCAGACTTGATCCCTTATGGCCATGTGTGCCCTGTCCCTTGCTCTCTGCCTGCCCTCCCTCTCCCTCCAAAGGCTCTGCCACGGACACAACCCTCTCCTCTCTCCATGCATCTCGAGGGGCTCATTTCCAGCAGCTGGCATCCTTTCCAAATATCCCTCTACCCATCTGTTGTTATCAAGCCTCCTCTCTCCTTAGTTTGCTTAATTTCTATCTTTTTTTTTTTTTTTCCTCCTGGTCGTCTTAGACACGCCTGTGTCTCTCTGCAGATGCCCAAACATTTGCTTTCAAGTGCCTTAGGCTGGTTCCTGCCGTTGTCTTTCTTTCAAGAATGAGAGCTGCTTCTTCTTGCTTTGGGAGAGGGACCACATCCCTGAGGCATCTATCAAGGACTGCAGTACTTGAAGTTTCAGTGTGGCCTCCCTAAGCACAAAACTTGCCGTTACATCTCTTTCTTTCCAGATGGTGATGTCAAAATGCCATCGGTTTGGGATTGGCCTCCTTGCCTCCATCTCTTTCTGCCCATAGCCAGAGCCCACTCTCTGCCAGGGAGAGCTCACAGCTTCCCATGGTGGGACTTTGCAGGAGGCTTCAGATATGGGTTTCATGGGGGGTTTTGAGGAATAAGCTCAATTTTGTTTCGGGCTGATTCAGAAGAGTTTTCCTGGAAGAGGCTTTGATCCTGTTGGGAAGGGCTGTTGGCAAGACAGCATCAGCTGGTGTGCAGTGAAGGCTCCTGTGCTGCTGTGCACCGTGCCTGGCTACTCTCTGTCTGGTTTTCCCCCCCCACACCTAAATGATGCCCAGCCTGCCCTTTGCCCCTCTGAGCTGAGCTGCTCAGAGCCCTGGCTCTGGCCACGTCCCTGCCCGGTGAGGCTAGGGTGGCAGCGAGTCCTACTTGCCTGGATCACACGGGTGCCTCCCCAGATGGATGCTGTGCTCCTCACTGAGGATGCTGGTGCATTCTAATTGCTGGCATCTTTACTCCTTACGAGTGTAATTGTGAGTAGACGTTTGTTTTTGTATTGATAATTAGGGACTGGAACAGATGGTGAAGGCTTAGTTTAAAGTAATGTGTCCATTAAAGAAAATCTACTGTATACAGCTGAAGATTCTTCACTCTAAGAGAGCTCAGCTCTCCATAGCAGAGCTCGTGTTCTCCCTAACAAGGGTTTCAGCCATTACAGCCTGGGCAGCAGCCTTCAGGAGAGGCTCAGGCCCTGGTGAGCACATTGAGCTCCCTCCCAGGCAGAGCACCCCCTGGTCAGCTGTGGAAGGGGTTGCTGGAGGAGCAATACCTTGAGCAGGCAGGGGCAGGGCAGTGCCTTGCTTGTGCTGGTCCATTGGGCACTGGGACTGTCTGCTGGCACTGGCTGATGCAGGTAGACAGACAGCACATGGTTTCATAGCATCCCAGGGTGGTAAATGGGGATGGGAAGGGCCCAGCAGAGCTGCTTCTGCTCAAGCAGGTTCCCCTGGCTCAGGGGGCACAGGAATGTGTGCAGGTGGGTTTGGGAACCTCCCAAAGGAGCCTCCACACCCTCCCTGGGCAGCCTGGGCCAGGGCTCCCTCACCTTAGCACCAAAGGACTTTCTCCTCCTGTGCCAGGGGCACTGTTTGTGTTCCAGCTTGGGGCAAACTTCCAGGCTTAGGTTTACCCCAAGTGTGCCATGCTGGATGTAGGAGGCATGGGGACATGAGAGACTCCCATGCTGACACCTCTGGGAGGACTTAATTAAAGCCAAGTGCCAAATAAGGAGGATGGGATGCAGTAGGCAAGAGATGAGGGAGGAGTGACGTGTCTGTGTGGCTTTTGCACTGATTAACGATGCTGTGGCACTCGTCCACAGTAATCCCCCCATTAGCAGGCAGAGAGAACAAAGAGGTTTTGCTACCTGTCCCTCCTTTGCCTACTCTCAAGTGATGAACACCCACGGGAAGGTGATCTCTGTGTCCTGTCAGCAGCAACAAGTGTTTTGCAGCAAGAGATGAGAGTGAGCCCTGGCTATCTCCCCTTCCTCTGAGGGATCTCGGGGCAATCTGCGTTTACCCCTCGGTCCTACTGAAGGCTGCTGCTTGGCCTTAACCATCCCAGTGGGGTTTCCCCTGGGGTCATGGCATCACTCTTACATCCCAGAAAATGAAGTAAAATGCAGAGTTTCCTGCAGGAGGAAATAGGGGAGGTCAACGGGAAGTTGCTCAGCCGAGCGGTCCTGGTGCCAGCAGCTCTGCAGTCACGGGGTGTGGGTGAGCTCAGCAGGAATTGCAGCTGAGAGAGCATATTTAACCCATGTATCCCATTTAACCATTTCATTTCAAAGGTGATCTGAAAAAAAAAAAACAAACCCACAAACCCAAGGAAACTATTTTGTCAGGTTGAATGTGGCAGTGTCCCGTGGGCCCTGGCAGCATCCGAGCAGGACACAGCCTGGCGAGGCTCAGGCTTTTAGTGCTGGCTCCCAGCACCTCTTTTCCCTTGAGTTTGCAGTTTGCTCCAGAAACGTGGAGCTGTTGAAGTGCAAGTTAGGCCTCTGTGGTGGGAATTTTGAGTGTGACCTCCCTGGCCAGAGGCTACACAGTCCTCTTAAGAAAGTGAAGCTGCTCTGGGTTTCTTCCCAGTGTGTTTGTTTCTTTCTCTAGTTGTTTGGAAGTGTCCTGCTGCAGGAGCTGGTGTGTGGCATTGCTGCTCTGCTGCTCTGCCTTCCTGCTTGCTTGCCAAAACGTGGGGCCTTTGGGGAGGAGGAGGAGGAGGAGAGGGACAGGAGGGAAAGGGTGAGATTTTGGGAGGGCTGCTGGTGGATGTCGGCTGGCAGCAGAGCCAGGCTTCGCGTGCGACCCTCCTGCGCCGTGGCTGTGCCTTATCAGAGGGACATTCCTCTGTCATCACCCTGCTGGATAACAAACTGCCCGGGGAAGGAAACTGAGTGTGCAGAACAGGAAGGCAGACAGTGAAAATCCTTTCTGAATAAACCCTGGGGAACAGGGCCTTTTCTTGTGTCCGGGCCTGTCCTTATCTCTGACAGAGGATGGGTGAGCTGGGGGTTCAGGCCCAGCCTGACTGTGCTCCCTGAATCACCTCGGGCTCTGCTGCCTCAGTTTCCCCTGCGTGGCACAAGGACACTGCTGTGGGAAACACTATCAAGTGTTTTGGGGGCTCTCAGAGCATCTTTCCCTGCGTGGGCTCTGCCAGGAGACATCACTGGGAGATACTTGCATGGCCTTTCACTTCCACCTTGCCATCCATTGATGCACAGGCACAACTGAGTGCTTGTTTACGGGGCCATAGCAGAGTCTGTATCTGCTAACGGGGCTGTGTGGCTGTTTTCAGGGGAAGGAGGGCTCAGGGCTGCTGGAAGGTGAAGAGCAGAAACCTACTGGAGGGCTGGAGCACGAGCACAGATGAACTGCAGCTGGGGTGCATCATTTTTAGCTCGCTTCTGCCAACAGAAAGGGAGTGAAACTGTGTAAAGTGACATACTGTGATAGTGTGAAGGGCACTGTGCTTTCATTAAGGTTACCAGGATGCTGAGGGGTCTGGAACATCTGTGTGAGGAGGCTGTGGGACCTGGGGCTGTTCAGCCTGGAGAGGGAGAAACAGAGGGAGGATCCATCAGCACTTAAAAGTACCTAAAGGGTGGGTGTCAGGAGGATGGGATGACACTTGTTTCTGTGGTGCCCAGTCACAGGACTGGGGGTGATGGACATCAGCTGGAACACAAACAGTTCCCCTGGCCCAGGAGGAGCAAGTCCTTCGGTGCTGAGGTGAGGGAGCCCTGGCCCAGGCTGCCCAGGGAGGGTGTGGAGGCTCCTTCTCGGGAGGTTCCCAAACCCACCTGGACACGTTCCTGTGCCCCCTGAGCCAGGGGAAGCTGCTGGAGCAGGGGCTGGGGCTGGAGCAGCTCTGCAGGGCCCTTCCCACCCCCATTTACCATGTTGGGGTTCTTTACCTGACATGGATCAAGGGCAAAACATCCCATCTCCGAGGACAGTGTGACAGAAGCAGACTGGCAGTGTGCAAGGTAAGAGACCAGTGGGCTTTGTAAGCCCCTGGCAGTGCTGTGGCAGCATCCCAGGACAAGTTAGTGTTGCAGGAGCTTTGTGAGCTCCCACGCACCCTTTTACCCCCTTTCTTGAGGGTAGCTTTGCTCTCTGCCTCCGTGGCCCCAGGAGCCAGGCTGTGTTGGCAGCTCCAGTGGGGATTTTGGGAGTGGGGAATGTTTATCTCATGGCAGGGCAGGGAGTTCCTGGTCACGCTCCTTTGGCTTCCCATCCCAGGGCAGCCAGCAAAGGGAGGGGTGGAAAGATTAATAAGCCTCTCATTTCCCGCTTGTGATTGCTGGAGCAGGAGTGGAGAGATTAAAAGCAGCAGTCCAGGGGCTGTTCATATTCCTGGCCCGATGCTCGTTTCCTGATCTTCATTCCTCTGGTTGCACCCTTTTTCCTGGTGCTGCAAAGCTTCTTGGGAGTTCCAGGGAAGGAGAAGGGAGAGATGGGGGGAATGCTCAGCTCATCTCCTGCTCCCCTTCAGTTGAGACACAAGAATGAAGGGAATGAATCTACCTGTCGTCTTGCTGCAAACAAAGAAATAAAACCTGGAGGGCTTTTCCCATCTGTTTCTATATGTTGTTGCTCTCACTGTTACCACTATTGCATTTCTTTGGAGCTGTTCCTTTTCAAAGAGCAGAAGTAGGGAGATGGCAGCTGTATTACATACAACTTGTAACTGGTGCTCCCTAAATCCTCCATCAAGAGGCCGCCAGCAGTGCAACAACACTCTGTCTCCCAGGGACACTTTCCCCCAGCTTCTTGCTGCTTGCAGGGAGGCAGCTCAGTGCTAGGGTTTAGACTCCACAAAATAAAACGTCCTCCTTCATGGCTTTAACTTGTGAGCAACACTGTTTTCCTTTCAAGGGCTTGGCAGGGCCAGAGGTGGCAGCGTGGGCTGCCTTCAGGCTGCAGCTCTGTGCAGTCTTGCCTTGCCCCTTCTGCCCCTGAGTGAGGCTGCCTGCAGCTCCTTAGATGCATTAGGGTACCAGCTGCTTGATTTCTGAGCAGCTCCAAGGCTCTGATGCAAGCTCTGTGAAAGCAGGTGAAAGTTTTCCTGTGGGTCTTTGCTCATGAGGAAGAAAGGCTGCAGGACCTGGGGCTGTTCAGCCTGGAGAAATGAAGCTCATGGGCACCTCAACAATACAAGTACCTAAAGGATGGATGGCAGGAGGATGGGGGGATGCTTTGTTCTGAGTTGGCCAGTGACAGCACTGGGGGTGATGGACATCAGCTGCAACACAAACAGTTCCCCTGGCCCAGGAGGAGCAATTCCTTTGGTGCTGAGGTGAGGGAGCCCTGGCCCAGGCTGCCCAGGGAGGGTGTGGCGGCTCCTTCTCGGGAGGTTCCCAAACCCTCCTGGACACGTTCCTGTGCTCCCTGAGCCAGGGGAACCTGCTGGAGCAGCTCTGCAGGGCCTTCCAACCCCCATTTACCACCCTGGGATGCTGACATTCGTAACACCATCCAGCCTTTTGGGAGTAATGGTTTGCTTTCCTGTTCTTGTCTTCCCTCAGAAACTCTGATGGATACACGGACGGCGACGGCCGAGCTGGGCTGGACTGCCAACCCTCCTTCAGGGGTAAGTGCCACTCCTTCAGCTTGTCATCACATGGGATTCATGCAGGTTACCTCAATGTCTTTGGGGAGCCAGGGAAATGGCAGCAGGAGCAGCAGTGCCCCTCTAGGCTGGTGTAGCATGACCAAGGCGTTGCTGTGCTGAGCTGTGCATCTGGTTTAGAGCTCAGCATCCATTCCCTGAACCATTCCAGTGGTCTTGGGGAAGATGGACCTTTCCTCAGTCCTTGCATTCTCCCTGTCTGTCCTCCTCTCAGGTGAGATGTTCTCCTCTCTGGCCCTATCACCACTCCCCATCCCCTGGTTCACACCTTCCCTCTCCCTGTGCCAAAAGGCTTGTAATTAGGAAACATTAGCAGGCTCCAAACAGCTTTCATACCTGGAACATCATCCATAATTGCACTCGGCAGTGCTCTTTTCTGGCTATTAATGTCACTTTTATGAAGTAATGAGGAACAAAACACCCTGAGGCACTTAAAACATCTTTTTTATATAATACGAGCCTTTGAGGAATGGAAGCATAAAATAACCTGACTCACACTCCCCTGGCAGAGAGATGGAGCCGTCAGGGAGAGGAGCAGTGGTGGGAGGAGGTTGATGAATGGGCAGAGTGGTGGGTCAGGCAGGGATGGGTACAGCAGTAAGGTCTGTCCCAAGGGCTTCCAGGACCTGGCACCCAAACGGAAAGGATGCCAGCCTCTGTGTTTGTTAGAGTGTGACTGGCTTAGCCAAGTCCTTAAAAGCAATGAGGTTTTACACTGTCACCAGAGCTGAGCACACACACACACAAAATCCTCTCCAGGCATGTCACAGGCCCTTTAGAAGTCAGGCTTTGCCACTGAGCCGCTTTACAAAAGAGCTCCTAGGTCCAGGTTGATCCCTGGCAAATTGCAGGGGAGCTGTGTGCAGGTGATGGAGATAGGCTAGAAATAGCTGCCTGCAGGTGAAAGCCCAAGTGAGGCAAGGAGGGAGTTTGCATCCTCAGGCACAGTGGTCTCACCTTGTGTGGAACAGCAAAGAGAAGTCTTTCCCCAGCCCTGTGTGCATCCCCCTGCACCCAGCCACCCCCTGCCCCTCTGGGACCTTCTGGGGAGCCTGCCCCTTCACAGGAGCCAGGGGAGCTCTCCCACCAAGGGATTTAAAATGGCGAGTCCTTTATTTAAAAGACAATAGGGTCAGTCTGTAATGTGTGTTGGAGAGGTGACTTGCCCCATGATGACCTCTTGCTACTGGTCTGGCCTCTTCTTTCTAGCATCAGGTGCTTTGCTGGGTGGAGACAGAGCAGTTTGAGGTGTATTCTGGATGCCTCTGTAGGTGTCCCAGCTGAGGCAAGTTGTGGAGCAGGTTTATGCCAGTTGATAATAGGAAATGTCTTCGTCTCACTCCAGGCATGTAGCAGTCATAGAGTCATAGAATCATTTGGGTTGTTAAAGCCCTTGAAGCTGCTGCAGTCCCAGCCCTGCCCTCACCCTGCCCAGCCCAGCACTGACCCATGGCCCTCAGCACCTCAGCCCCACGGCTTTGGGATCCCTCCAGGGCTGGGCACTCCCCCAGCTCCCTGGGCAGCCTGGCACCAGGGGCTGACACCCCTCTCAGGGAAACAGTTCTTCCTCAGCTCCTATCTCAACCTCCCCTGGGGCAACTTGAGCCCATTTCTTTTTGTCCTAAAGTCTTGAGTCTTTATGAGCTGCCTGGTTATAGCACTGGGTAGAGCACAACAAGTTTTTGAGGGCAGAACAATGCTGCTACTTGGCTTGTGCAGCAGTATGGGCAGCTTTTGGGATGAGAATGTGGGTGCTGGGGAAGTATGCACACTGTGACCCATCCAAACAGCCTGGCACAAAGCTGCTAAGATACCCATGGGGAAACAGGAAGGAGAAGAGCAACAGCTGTGGCTGGAACCTTCCTGCTCCTTGAGGCAGGAGAAAGTAGGATGGGAGAGGGGTGCTTGGCTGCTGCTGGGGCATCAGCTCCTCCCAGACTCCTCTCATGTCTCTTGGGGCTGGAGGTACAGGGATTTGATGAGCCACCTCTCCTGACTCAGGGGGTTGCTGTTGGATATAGGCTCTGGGCAGGCTTTGGGGGATGGCATCTCCTGTGGGGTGCTGAGCTCACAGATGTGCTCAGGGCTCAGGGATGCTGCTGGCATCAGTGCCAGGGCACTAAGGTGGGCTCTCCTGCTCTCACCAGTGGATGTGCTTTAAATCTCAGCAGAGACAGAGAAAACATTGTCTTAATCCCCAGCTTTCTGTGAATTATTTAGTGGGATCTCATCACAGTGATGTATTTGTTGCAGTGATGGCAGCCGCTGTGTGTTTCCAGCCACGGGGCGCTGCTGCTCTTTGGTGCCTGGGTGTAGGAGCTCTCAACCCCAGATATTTAGAATCACAGGATCCCATGATGGTAAATGGGGTTGGAAGGGCCCTGCAGAGCTGCCCCAACCCCTGCTCCAGCAGCTTCCCCTGGCTCAGGGTGCACAGGAACGTGTCCAGGAGGGTTTGGGAACCTCCTGAGAAGGAGCCTCCACACCCTCCCTGGGCAGCCTGGGCCAGGGCTCCTTCACCTCAGCACCAAAGGACTTGCTCCTCCTGTGCCAGGGGAACTGTTTGTGTTCCAACTGATGTCCATCACCCCCAGTCCTGTCACTGGCCAACTCAGAACAAAGTGTCGCCCCATCCTCCTGACACTCACCCTTTAGGTACTTGTGAGTGTTGCTGAGGTTGATGAAGGCTTTGAGCNAAGAGCAACAGCTGTGGCTGGAACCTTCCTGCTCCTTGAGGCAGGAGAAAGTAGGATGGGAGAGGGGTGCTTGGCTGCTGCTGGGGCATCAGCTCCTCCCAGACTCCTCTCATGTCTCTTGGGGCTGGAGGTACAGGGATTTGATGAGCCACCTCTCCTGACTCAGGGGGTTGCTGTTGGATATAGGCTCTGGGCAGGCTTTGGGGGATGGCATCTCCTGTGGGGTGCTGAGCTCACAGATGTGCTCAGGGCTCAGGGATGCTGCTGGCATCAGTGCCAGGGCACTAAGGTGGGCTCTCCTGCTCTCACCAGTGGATGTGCTTTAAATCTCAGCAGAGACAGAGAAAACATTGTCTTAATCCCCAGCTTTCTGTGAATTATTTAGTGGGATCTCATCACAGTGATGTATTTGTTGCAGTGATGGCAGCCGCTGTGTGTTTCCAGCCACGGGGCGCTGCTGCTCTTTGGTGCCTGGGTGTAGGAGCTCTCAACCCCAGATATTTAGAATCACAGGATCCCATGATGGTAAATGGGGTTGGAAGGGCCCTGCAGAGCTGCCCCAACCCCTGCTCCAGCAGCTTCCCCTGGCTCAGGGTGCACAGGAACGTGTCCAGGAGGGTTTGGGAACCTCCTGAGAAGGAGCCTCCACACCCTCCCTGGGCAGCCTGGGCCAGGGCTCCTTCACCTCAGCACCAAAGGACTTGCTCCTCCTGTGCCAGGGGAACTGTTTGTGTTCCAACTGATGTCCATCACCCCCAGTCCTGTCACTGGCCAACTCAGAACAAAGTGTCGCCCCATCCTCCTGACACTCACCCTTTAGGTACTTGTGAGTGTTGCTGAGGTTGATGAAGGCTTTGAGCAGATATCAGCAGCATGTGCCTCCCAGGAGCCGGGGTGCCAGAGAATCAAAGGATGGTGTGTCCATCACCCACAGTCCTGTCATGTGTGCTCAAGGGAGCATCAAGATCTGACCCCAAACCCTCGTGAGGGTTTTCCAGGTGGCATTTGCTGTTGTTCCCAGCAGTGGGACAGGCTCATGTGCTGGATTCTTGGAGTGGGGCAGGGTCCACTGGCAGGTTTTGGTTCTGTTTCCAGTTCCTCCCCCTAAACCAGTGAAGTGTGGCAGAAGGAACTGGTGCCTGATGAGCACTGTGAGGAAAAGGATATGGGGTCAGGTCATCTCCTGAGATCTGGCTGGGGTGCAGATGTTTTCCTGCAGCAAAGGGCGATGCAGTGAGGCTGCTGCTGTGCTGAGCACAGAACAGAGCTCCTGGCCTGGTGTGAATGGGCTGACAGAGCTGTAGTGCAAAGCTGTCCTGGGAGCAGGAATTGATGCCAGCCCTCTCGATCAGGCAGGACCTTGCAGCTTCCTCAGGTGAAGTGGTGGCTGGTAACAAAGGGCATTGAGTCACGTGTCTTGTTTGGGGTGGGGAGGGGATTTGGAAGTGGTTTTGTGGTGTGAGATGAGAAACCAGAGTGCCTGGCTGGATGCAGGAGCTTTTATTGCTGCCTTGGTAAAGCCATTTGTTTTATGGCAAGTTTGTGAGCTGAGTAGGTGCACACGGAAGCAAATGTTGTGCCACACTTTGTTGGCAGCGTGTTGAGGACACTGCTCTGAAAACAAAACCAAAACCTGCTGCTTTTTGTACATCAGAGCTGTGATTTAGCAAGGGGAAGCAGCTGAGGGACGTGATTGTTTAATGGGAAATGGAAGAGGGTGGAATCTGTAAGGTCATAGGCTTGGTCATGATGCATCAACTCTCTAGGAAGACTCAAGACTTTAGGACAAGAGGACAGGGGCTGGAGTTGCCCCAGGGGAGGTTGAGGCTGGAGCTGAGGCAGAACTGTTTCCCTGAGAGGGGTGTCAGCCCCTGTGCCAGGCTGCCCAGGGAGCTGGGGCAGTGCCCAGCCCTGGAGGGATCCCAAAGCCGTGGGGCTGAGGTGCTGAGGGCTGTGGGTTAGTGGTGGGCTTGGTAGTGTAAGGGCAGGACTTGGACTCCAGGAGCTTCAAGGGCTTTTCCAACCAAAAGGATTCTGTGGTTGAGTGTGAGCAGGGCGGGTTGGCATCGCCCACGTGCTGTGTGCCCCTGCCTGAGGCACAAGCAGGCGTGAGCCCTGCTCTGACATCCCTCCTGGAAACCACATATCGCATTCACAGTGCTGCTTAAAGATTGCCATATGAATAATGCTGTTATGAGGAGACTGTAAACATGGATTAGTTAAAATGAATGGATTATGAGGTTGTAAATCTGTCTGTGGGACTCTAATGCCATCATAGACTATTCACAGTTTGCTGCTGTCCCTTAATTGAAATTGTAGCCTGGATGATATTAATGCCCTTCTATAAATCGAATTGCAAATCTATATTCTCTCTCTCTGTGGAGGTAATGTTTTATTTAGTTGGTTTTCTTTGCCGGGGGAAATGATCCCGTTGTGCTGCGAGCCCAGGGTCAGGCTGCCTCCCCAGCCCACGCGCCGCCGCCGCCTTTGGTGAAGCTGCAGCCTCCTGTGCCACTTTGCCTCGTGCCTCTGGGTGCTTGGGGCATCTTTCTTCCTGCTTTTGCTGCTTCTCAGGGCAGCTGAGGTGGTTGCCTGCGTGGAAAAGGTGGTGTAGAGTCAGCTGGGAGAGATGGGGAGAGGAGTACAGGGGCAAGAGATGAGGATTTGTGCTGGTGCTGGCCCAGGTGGTGTTTGTGCACAGCAGGAGCTGGGGCTGGAGAAGAGAAGGCTGAGGGGGGACCTCATCACCACTTATAAGTACCCAAAATGTAGGTGTCAGGATGATAGGGAGACACTTGTTTTCTGTGGTGGCCAGTGACAGGGAACTGCTGGAGTGAGGCCAATGCAGGGACACCAAGGTGCTGAGGGGATGGAACATGTGTATGAGGAGGAAAGGCTGCGGGACCTGGGGATGTTCAGCCTGGGGAAGGGAAGCCTGAGCTCAGGGTCACCTCAGAAACACTCACAAGTACCTAAAGGGTGGGTGTCAGGAGAATGGGGGGACACTTTGTTCTGTGGTGCCCAGTGACAGAACTGGGGGTGATGGACATCAGCTGGAACGCAAACAGTTCCCCTGGCCCAGGAGGAGCAAGTCCTTTGGTGCTGAGGTGAGAGAGCCCTGGCCCAGGCTGCCCAGGGAGGGTGTGGAGGCTCCTTCTCAGGAGTTTCCCAACCCCACCCCACACGTTCCTGTGCCCCCTGAGCCAGGGGAACCTGCTTGAGCAGGGGCTGGGCTGGAGCAGCTCTGCAGGGCCCTTCCAAACCCCACCGTTCTGCCATTCTACGTGTCATGCCACATGTCCACGACCGTGTTGCTGATCCCTGCTGTGTGCAGCAGCTCGTGGGCCAGCGCTGCTCCCTCTGCCTCTCCCTCACTGTTTCTCCCTCTCCCTTTTTTTTTCTTGTTTTGCAGTGGGAAGAAGTGAGTGGCTACGACGAGAACCTCAACACCATCCGGACGTACCAGGTGTGCAACGTCTTCGAGCCCAACCAGAACAACTGGCTGCTGACCACGTTCATCAACCGGCGCGGGGCTCACCGCATCTACACCGAGATGCGCTTCACCGTGCGGGACTGCAGCAGCCTCCCCAACGTCCCCGGTTCCTGCAAGGAGACTTTCAACCTCTACTACTACGAGACAGACTCTGTCATTGCCACCAAGAAGTCAGCCTTCTGGACAGAGGCGCCCTACCTCAAAGTGGACACCATTGCTGCTGACGAGAGCTTCTCGCAGGTGGACTTTGGCGGCAGGTTGATGAAAGTGAACACAGAAGTGAGGAGTTTCGGGCCCCTGACCCGCAATGGCTTTTACCTGGCTTTCCAGGACTATGGGGCTTGCATGTCTCTGCTCTCTGTCAGGGTTTTCTTCAAGAAGTGTCCCAGCGTGGTGCAAAACTTTGCCATCTTCCCAGAGACAATGACGGGAGCAGAGAGCACCTCTCTGGTGACTGCCCGGGGCACCTGCATCCCCAACGCCGAGGAGGTGGATGTGCCCATCAAACTGTACTGCAACGGGGATGGGGAGTGGATGGTCCCCATCGGCCGCTGCACCTGCAAGGCTGGTTATGAGCCTGAGAACAACGTGGCCTGCAAAGGTAAGGCTGGCCTTGGGGTTACCAGGGGCTTGGAATTTTGGTGGTGGTAACAAGATATGTGTTACCAAATGTGTTGGTTTGGGTAATCTGTGCTGTGAAATGGGATCTGCGCTGTTTGCCTGTCCTGAAAGAGTGTTGCTGTGAGCAGCAGGCAGGGGTTTGGGAGCAGTGGTCAGCCTGTGGCTTCTATGTGTGCTCTGCTTAGAGGACAAACGTGGTGAGGATGAAGTGTACCCTCAGCAAGCTCCTGATGACACCAAACTGGTAGGAGTGGCTGATTCACCAGACTCTGCTGCCTTCAGTGAGATCAGGTTGAGAATTGGGCAGAGAGGAACCTCCTGAGGTTCAACAAAGGCAAGGGCAGGGTCCTGCAGCTGGAGAGGAACAACCCCCTGTACCTGCACAGGCTGGGGGTGACCTGCTGGAGAGCAGCTCAGCAGAGAGATCTGGCAGTGCTGGTTGGTAAACAAACTAAACATGAGCAGCAATGTGCCCTCGTGGGCAAGAAGCCAATGGCAGCCTGGGGACATTAAGAAGAGTGTGTGCAGCAGGTCAGGGAGGTTCTGCTGCCCCTCTGCTCTGCCCTGCTGAGGCCTCATCTGGAGTCCTGTGTCCAGTCCTGGGCTCCTCAGCTGCAGAGGGACAGGGAACTGCTGGAGAGAGGCCAGTGCAGGGACACCAAGATGCTGAGGGGCTGGAACATGTGTGTGAGGAGGAAAGGCTGCGGGACCTGGGGCTGTTCAGCCTGGAGAGGAGAAGCCTGAGCTCAGGGGCACCTCAGCAACACTCACAAGTACCTACCTATAGGATGGATGTCAGGAGGATGGGTAACACTTTGTTCTGTGGTGCTCAGTGACAGCACTGGGACTGGAACACAAACAGTTCCCCTGGCCCAGGAGGAGCAAGTCCTTTGGTGCTGAGGTGAGGGAGCCCTGGCCCAGGCTGCCCAGGGAGGGTGTGGAGGCTCCTTCTCAGGAGGTTCCCAACCCCACCTGGACACGTTCCTGTGCCCCCTGAGCCAGGGGAACCTGCTGGAGCAGGGGCTGGGGCTGGAGCAGCTCTGCAGGGCCCTTCCCACACCCATTATTCTGTCATTCTATGTGAGTGCTCCCACTGTGAGCCCCCTGGAAGCCTCCTCTGTGATGTGCTACTCTCCAGGTGCCTCTCAGGGCAGCTCCCTGCTGCCTCAGCCCCTTTCATCTGCCTCGTTCCTCCCCAGCAGAGCTGCAGGAGCCAGGCAGCCGCCACCGAGCCCAACTGCAGCGAGGCCTCTCAGATTCTTGGGTTCAGAATGTTGTTACTGTTTGTCTTGGTTCCTCCAGCCTTGCTGCCAGCAGGCTGCTGCCTGCTGGAGGCCTCTGCAGTGCTGGCTTATAAATATGGAAACAGTGCTCACTGCTTTTTCATCTCCTTTCACCATTCAGATGAATATTTCCCAAACACCGCTGGAGGATTGTTATTTTCTTGGCTTTCATCGTGGCTCTTTCCTTCTCCTCTCCCAAATTCAGGCATTGCTTTTGTGTGCTGCTTGGAATGGGAGAGAGGCATGAGCAGCTAACCCCAAATCATAGGGTTGGAAGTGACCTTGGAAGATCATCCAGAGCAGCAGCACCTAGAGCAGGTCACACAGGAACTCACCCAGCTGGGTTGGAATGTCTCCAGAGAAGGAGCCTCCACAGCCCATCTGGGCAGCCCCTGCCAGTGCTCCCTCACCTCAGCAGTCATTGGCACTTTCCAAATAGCTTCTAGAAGGTGAGCACCACCAGAGCAAGGAAGGGTTGGGAAGGAGGAGGTCAAAGTTACCTGTCCAAGTGCTTTAGGGCTGGTTTGTGGAGGGAGGTGATGAGAAATGGTGTGACTTGGACATCTTTTGTTGCAGGTGGCAGCAGTGTATGTAGCACCAGGTTTGTGTGTGATGCACTGTGAGGTGCCCATCACTGTGTCTCTTCTCCACCTGCAATTCTAGACATGTGAAAAGGGCAGAGCTGGGACTCAAGCTGTGGAGAAGCTTGTTTATCCATTTGTTTGAAAGCTGGGAGTTTGTGTAGGTTTTCACTGTGAAAAACCCCCCCATCCCTGCTTGCCCAAGGTGATGCCTTTCCATGCCAGTGCTCCAGCAACCGGGAACCCACCAGTATCTCTGTGCTGGCACCTTTTGCTTCGAGCAACGTCACTGGTGGATTCTTTTGAGCTTAGGGGTTGACCCTGAGTGTGGTTTTGATCCCACCAGGAGATGGGCTGCCCAGGGAGGAGCTGAAGAGCTCTGCTAGAGAGAGGGCTCTTCACGCTGCCGTGTTTTTGGCACCACGTTCCTCTGCTGTTGAACAAGCAAGCAGAAAGCACACATGGTTTGGTGGCAAAGGGACATTTTCTCGTCAAAGAAAGATAAATACTCATCTTAGCTCAACACTGGAATTGGGAAATTGCGTCATTTTTTGGCCACAAATGTAGGAAAAGACTGGTAATGTGAAACTGCCACAGATTCTGATGCTGATTCTATCTGCTGCTGGATGGGGTGGTGGAGGAAGCTGATGTCCTGAAGGTTTTTAAGCCCCACTCTGGGGAGGAGCATGTTGGACTTAGGCAGTGCTCATGGAGGGGCAGGGCAGAGGCCAGCAGGACACCAGAGACATGGGAGCAGTCCTGCTCAGGCTTGGTGTTAGACACATCTCCCTGGGGGAGGTTTTGTTGTCTCATTCAGAACGGTGATGATGTGTGCATGCCATCAAAGCTGCCCTGAGCAGAGCCCTGGGCCTTGGCAATGTGCTGAGCTCCCTATGCTGCAGTGACCATCTCCAGCCATGCTCCCACTCCTCAGTAGTGCTGATGCCAAAGGAGAAACCCCTGGTGCTGTCTGTGGGCTCTGCAGAGCTCCTGGGAAGCAGTTTGCCTTGGAGTGGGAACAGGCTTTGTGTTTGGCCTCCTTGAGAGCAAAATCTGAGCTCCTGGCAGGTGTAAGAGGATAGCAATGTACTTTATGGATTGCCTGGCAGTGTTTGGGATCCTGGAAGGCACTGAAGTATTGCTGAGGGTGCACACCAAGCAGGTCTTTAAATGGCACAAAGCACATCTGTGCTGATGGGATGGTGCTTTCCTGATCATCCTCTGGGCAGGACTGGGTGCTGGTATGACGCTGTCTCTGGAGCAGAGCTCCAGTGATTCCCCTCTCCCAGTTCTGTCAGAGTATTTCCCATGTCAGAAGGATGGATGAAAGGCTGGAACTGAAGGTGTTGCTCAATGCTGGCGAGGAACCTAAAACCCAACGGACCTACCAGCCCTAAAAGCCAGAGCCAGGGCTTACACTCAACTCCCTCTGACTAAAAACCTGACTTTGGGTTGGACTCTGTCTCCTTGGGTTCTCCTGTGCACTCTTTTGTCTCTCAAGCTCCTTTTTGTGTCCTTGTGGACCTCAAAGACCACGAGGGAAGCCCTGAGCCCACTGCTGCCATTCCCAAAGGCCAGCAGGCAGGAGGTGGCACGTCACAAGGTTTGGAAAGAACAATTTGTTGTTTTTCTCTTTGGCATCGTGCTCTCAGAGGGGTCATATTCCCCTGCAGCAATGTGCCCTCATGGGCAAGAAGGCCAGTGACATCTCAGGGAGGCATCAAGAAGANACTGGGGGTGATGGACATCAGCTGGAACACAAACAGTTCCCCTGGCACAGGAGGAGCAAGTCCTTTGGTGCTGAGGTGAGGGAGCCCTGGCCCAGGCTGCCCAGGGAGGGTGTGGAGGCTCCTTCTTGGGAGGTTCCCAAACCCACCTGGACACGTTCCTGTGCCCCCTGAGCCAGGAGAAGCTGCTGGAGCAGGGTCTGGGGCTGGAGCAGCTCTGCAGGGCCCTTCCCACCCTCACAATCCTTCGATTCTCTGGCACCCTGGCTCCTGGGAGGCACATGCTGCTGATATCTGCTCAAAGCCTTCATCAACCTGAGCTGAGCCACTTAACAAGCCTGAGGGAATTGTCACCAAGGAAAAGAGAGAAAAAAACCCACCTCCCTAGGTATTTAAAGGCTGAGAAAATGGGCTTAATTCCTTAGCAGTGGGGAAAAAATAGGGTTGAATTGTTTAGTTCTCTCTCATCCTTCCCACCCCCAGGGATAGTGGCTGTGCCTATCATGGGGCTATTAGACCGGAGCGGTTTCGTGCTGACAGCGGAGCTCAGGGCCGCTGAGGGATTCATTAATACTGGCTTTTATGGGCACTTAGCTGCTCTGCACAGGCACAGGCAGAGCACACGCTGCAGCGGGGGGATTGCCAGCCCCAAAGAGATTCTCATCCTGTTTGAGGGTGGGAGTGATGGAAGGGGGTCATTCCCACCAAAGGCTGAGGTGGGGGTGGCAGGGAGGGAGGGTTTTCATTGTCCATCTGCCCCGTTATTTGTTTCCACGGCAGGCTGGTTGGGCTTTGGCACTCCTGACCTCATGGCTGGTGTGAAGCTGCGTTGCTGGCAGCTGGGTTGTAGCTGGGACTGCCCACCCTATCCTGTTGAGCACCCTGTGCCCGGGAGAGCTGTGGGTCAGTGTGAAATGGAAGTGGTTATTGAGTCCAAAATGAATAATTCATTGGGCTCTGGAGCCCAGGCTCCCTTTGGGTTGATATTAAATCCATTCGTCTTGCTCTGCCCTGCCCCTCAGCCTTGCTTTATGTCCTCCTGGCGTGGTCAAGGTGCAATGCATCACTGAGCTGGAGAGGGGATGGGAGGAAAAACGGGCCTGGGGATCACTGGGAGGCTGGGGAAGCTGTCTGGGGCCTTGGATGAGCACACGCTGGGTGAGTTTAGCTTGTTCTCCTCCAATGTTAAACGCTTTCACTGCTGATGTTGGACTCTGAAATCTAATGATAGCAAGGCAACCCTTTGCTGGAATGATGGGTGGTGGGTCTCTCAGCTTTTATCCCTCTGACTTTAGGGACTGGGCTGTGGCTGTGTTTTTGTGTCTGCTGGAACCATGCTGGCTCTCTCTCTGACCTTCCCAGTACCAGGCGATAACTCAGTTGCACAGAGAAGCTGGCAAAGCAAAAAAGAGTCTGGATTTAAATCAACTTTCTGCTGAATTTTTACTTTGTATTTACAAACCCAGGGAGAAGGGACATGAGAGTGGTCCTGCTGCCTCCCAGGCTCATCTGGCTTTTGCTTTTCCCCTCCTCGGGAGCTGCTGTGGAAGCGTGACCGTGAGCCCCAGGGCTGCCGCGGCTCAGCAGAACCAACTGACCTGCTGGCTCCCAGCAGCTGGAAGTGGGAGCTAGCAGGGCCAGCAGAATGAAAAACCACAACCCATTGAATGAGAACAAAGCTGGGCTGTGATGCCTGCAATGCAGAGGCTGCTCTTGGAGCAATCCTTGCTAGGCATCCCCTGCTCTCTGTGAGGCAGCCGGTCCCATGCCCCGGCTGAGTCCCTCAGTCCTCCGTTACCACTGGGCTGAGCTGAGCCTTTACCAAAGCTTTGGGGGGTGTTTATTTTGGCCATCTTCATCCCTTTGGTTCCCTTGCTTCTCTGTCTATCCTCCCCTCTTACCTTGTGCATGGAGGAGCTGATTTAGGAAAGCAATGTCAGGCAGGACATATCCCACTAGTTGAATGTCAAGGAGCAAGTGGCCCTGTGCTGGTTCCTCCAGCATCCTCCCCTCCTGCCAAGCAGTCACTGACCTCCTCTGTTTATCCATCACAATAGCAGAGCACAGGATGTAGAAAGTTGGGGAGATTTTAATAATAACTACCAACATGGTGTAATTAGTAGTGGAATAACGTGCTGACGCTTCAGGGCAATGTCCCGTTTTGCCTGTCAGGTTGTTGTTTGTGCCAGAAACTGGAGGCCTGTGGTCTCTCTGCCTGTACCTTTGCCTGGCTTTTCCCTGCATCATGGCCCAGCCTGATGCCCCTGTATTGTGTTACGGTGCCCAGGATTTCTTGGGTGATAAAGGTAATGCTGGTTTTGCCCTGTGGGTGAATGACAGCAAGGGAGGCTGTGGGCAGCCTCACTGGGTGATAGGTACACCCAGTTCCCCTGTGCCTTGAGGTACACCCATCCTGAGGTGCTGTAGCTCCATGCCTGGTCACCCTGATGCCTGAGTCAGGGGGGAACATGCCAGGCATCGTTTTTTGCTTTCTAGGGTGGCTTTATTTTTTTGTTTGGCCGTGAACTTCCACGGGGCATCTTCTTTCCAGCCTCTGTGCCAGCCCCACCAGCTCTCACCTCCCCGCAGCTTCCTTGCCAGAATCTCGTAGCAGCAGCTTGCCTGGCCCATGGATCCTCTCCTTTTGAATGCTTTCCCTCTAAAACAGGAGATTTAAAAACAAAGAGGGAAAAAGCCAAGTGCTTGCCCTGCCTGTCCTCTCCTGCCTGCCCATGGGTTTGGTTTGGTTTAGCAGAGCCATGGCTTCCCAGCTTGCTGGGCAAGTGCGTTCCATCCCTGTCTCCATCTCTGGTTTGGTGGCTGCGGGTGTTGCATCGGTTGATGGGTCAAGGTGGTTGGTGGAGGCGGTGCTGGGGTGTCCCTGAGGTGCCAGCAGCACCTCAGATGGCATCTGGCTCTGTCTCGTGGCAGGCTCTGGGATATCCACCTGAGACCCCCAGCTGTAAACTTAATTGTGCTTAAAACCACTCAGTGCTTGCTCAAGCTCTTCTTTCCTGGGGACCAGGATTTGGCCAATGGGTTTGTTTCCAAACCTTTCCATCTCAATCTGCCCCTGTGGTTGATGCAGTGGTGGGATGGCAGCCTGGCAGCTGGGCCGCAGGGGAAGCTCAGCTGGTGTTCACAGTGTTTTCGGTGGCTTTAGGGGGAAAATGTTTCTCTGTGGGTCTGGTAGGAGGATTTGAAGCTTTTGTCCTGTTTGGCATCCCAAGGGGAGTGGCTTGGCAGTGTGCTGTGGTCTTCTCCTCCCATGAGAGCAGAGGCACTGGGCGCTTGTGTCTCTGGCAGACACTTAAGCATCAGGAAAGCTTCAGAGCATCCACACAGCCAAGGCACCTTCCACGCCTCAAGACACCAGAGAGATCCAAGGGCTGTTTTTATTCCAGGCTTAGCCAAGCCACAAACCAATTGCTCAAAAAAAATTAAAAAGGGCCTCTTCCTCCTTTCTTTCTCTTTTTGTCTCCTGCACAATACCGAGTTTCCTGCGCCTGTCCCACCCTGCTCCAGCCCCAGGCGGTGATGTGGGAGGGATGCATAGACTGGGATGCTCCCCTTTGTTGCAGGGCCTTTGCCTTCTCCTGGCAGCCATCTCCCTGCTTCCACCGCTGGGTGGAACAGGCAGCCCAGTTTTACCAGGGCAGTGCTGTGGAGGAGCAGCAGCGTTTCAGCCGCTGTGCCTCAAAAAACACCAACCCCAAGAAAGACAAAAAAGGGGGATTTTGTTCCTTCAGTGCTGCCTTGACAAAGGCATCCCTTAACCTCTCTGATAATTTAATGCCTAGGAAAACCTTGTTAATTTTTTTTTTTCCCTAATGAGTGTGATGGGTTTTAATGGAAGGCTTAATTAGACATGATTAGCCAAAATGTTCCTCTGGTGGATTCGAGCCCTTTCCCCAGGCGGCACGGGGATGGGGAAGGACTGTATGTCCTGGCTGCTGCTGCCAGACAGGCTCAGGCATTGCAGCCACTGCTCTCTGGCTCTGTCCCCACATCTTGAGGGGGCTTTGGCTCATCCCTGCAATCCAGAACCCCCTCTCCAAAGGAGAAATTAAGGAGAAACTTGTAAAATGCCTCGGGGCAGATGTGAGTAGAGGCCAGGGCTGGGCTGCCCCAGCTGGGAGGGATTAGGGGAACAGCCCCTCAGCTGTGATGTATGGCTTTATATTCTTGTGTATCTTTTTGTTTTCCCTCCACAAATCACACTGTGGGGCATTTCTGTGGGTTTTTTTCCCTAATGAGAACTTTTTAGAGTATTATATTGATTCCAGTCTTAGGAAGAAGTATTCCCCCTTTATCCCTCCACCTGCCCCGAAGGGTCTTTTCACCAATGTGCTGGCGAATAAATCTACCTCCAAACCCTTGGCTTGTTAACAGTCCAGCTGGGAAACTTTCAGTGGGAGCAGAAGCACCTGGGAAACCCATCTTTTTGCAGGATATCAGGGTGCAAAGCTCCTTGTGATCTCTCAGGGCCTGGATCTTTGAGCACACCTGCAGTGCTGGGGTCGCTAAACCCACCCTCCTTCCCAACCTCATCCACACACACCAGCCTGGGAGAGCTGCTCCCACCCCAGGGCCATCATGTCCCCGGGCCCTTTGCTCTCCTCCCAGCACAGGGATTGTTCTCCTGGACAATGGCAGAGGCCTGAGGAAGCCCAGGATCCGGCCTGTGTCTGGCGCCCGCATTGTTCCCAACCTTGTTTGCAAACAGCCAGCACCTGGCAAACCCAGTGACTCAGCCTCAGCAGCTTTCAAACCTTTCTATAACTTCTTCCTTTTTGGGATGGGTTTCTTTTTTTGTTTGTTTAATTTTGGGTGGTTTTTTTTAAGTCAAAAGAGCTCTTTTGAAAAGATTTTGGGGGGTTGGGGGTTGCTGCTGTTTCCTTGCAGGGAGTGGGGATCTTGCCCACGTAAGGGCTGCATTGCGCTGCACAGCCCAGGGCAGGCTCTTTGGAAGCCACCATCTCTCACAGCTAACTAGTACTAATAACTAAAAAAAGGAAGGGGTAGGGAGAGAGTTTTTGACCCCATCTGGCTTGTAATAGTAGTAAAAGGAACGTGTCCAGGTGGCTTTGGGAACCTCCCAAGAAGGAGCCTCCCCACCCTCCTTGGGCAGCCTGGGCCAGGGCTCCCTCACCTCAGCACCAAAAGAGTTTCTCCTTGTGTTTATGTGGAACTCTTTGTGTTCCAGCTTGTGTCCATTACCCCCAGTCCTGTCACAGAAACAAGTGTCACCCCATCCTCCTGACACCCATCCTTTGTGTGTTGCTGAGGTCTCCCTGAGCTCGGGCTTCTCTTCTCCAGGCTGAACAGCCTCAGATCCTGCACCCTTTCATCATAAGGAAGATGTTCATCTTGGCAGCCCTGCTGTCCTCAGGCTGCAGATTGACTTTGCACACCTCCTGCAATTTCTGCTCAAGTAACAAGCTTTATCCCATGATGTTTTAAGGTGTGCAAGACCCTTTGTGTCAGTGCAGGCAGTGGAGGAGCCCTGGGCTGGCTGCAGTGGGTCAGGTGCTGCCCCTTGCCTGGCTTTCCCTTGGCTGGTAGGTTTGTTTTGCATGGGTCAGACCTGCCCCTGGGGCTTGGAGGCCCAGCAGATCCACACAGAGGAAAGATAGAGGAGGAGAACAAAACCTAATGAGAACAGGTGGCTGAGGTTTTGGTTCTGCACCTTTTCCAGCCCCTGCCCCTGCCGCCTGGATCCCGGTGATGGATGGAGCAGAGTTAACTCCCTGTGTGTTCAAGTGGCTGTTTGTCACTGCTGTTTCTGAGGGTGGCTGGAGAGCAGGAGCACAGAGATTAAATCAAAGCACTTGAGCAAGGCTTCGGAGGAGGGCTGAGGAGCCCTGGGAAAAGCCATCCCTCACCAGGCAGCCCAGGAATGATCCACGCCTCGTCTATTGGGGTGTCAAACCAGGCTCAATAACCAGTTAGCACCTCAAATCAAGATGTTCAAACCCACACAAGGAGGGAATTGACGTTCCCCTCCTACTCTGGGCTCCCAGGGGAGCCTCCCCCAGCGAGCAGCAACCAAGAAAATGTAATTAATGGCACGGGGTGGAACTGCACGGCTTAGGTTTTTGTGTTAAGCCTAGGACTTGCCTGCTTGTATGATATTTATTGTATGAGAATGGCTTTTAAGGAGGAGAGAGTTGTGGGCTGGGGGTAGGAGCTGCTCACCTCGATGCTTTTGGTGTGGCTGCATCCTGCATAGCTGTTACCTCCTGGCAGCAGTATCCCTGGGAGGAGGAAGCAATACCTGAGCTAACTCCACCCTCATCTTGTCTCCTCTCTTCCACCCCTCCCTGAGGCCTCTCTGGGGTGATGCTCTCTGGTCAGTGCAGCCAGAGCTTTGACGTCTTGCTTTGTTTTTGGTTTTGATGAGAGTTGCAAGGCACAGGGCTGTGTGCCATGCCAGAGGAGTGCAAACTCTGGTTTCTGGGCTTTGCTGTCTAAAACCCACCTGTAAAAGCAGAGACATCCTGGGGAACTGATACTCCAGGAGAATCTGGGGTTTCTGCCCTAGCTTATCTGGCTTTCCTCTGCTGGTTCTGCAGCCCAGGGGGTAAATTGTCTGTGAGGTGAGACTTCACCTTGTTTTGATCTGATTTGATTGGTTTTGTTTTTACTCTATCATAGCACCTACCTGCATCCAGGTGTGAGGTCACTGAGGTGCTCACCACTGAGCCAGGGCAGGTTTGGCTTTGGAATGGGCTGATGCACAGCAGTGTGCAGCACACAGATGCAGCAGGGATTGCTACGGTGCTTGTGGGTTTGGCTCTTTTGCAAACTGAGGAATCTGTTTGAAAGCTTGAGATGTTTCTGGGCATGGCAAAAAGGTCTCTGTCTGTCTATCCGTCTGGGTGCTGCTGGGGACTGTCAGCTCGGGGTGGTGCTGCTGGGATGAGGGTGACAGGGTGAGACCTGAAGCTGTCACAGACCTCTTGCCTCCACATCCCATCAGCTTGTGAGTTCTTCATCACGTATTAGTATCTAAGAGAACTTATTCTTAGAGAGCCCAGGGTGCAAATTATGTTCCCCAGCTAAGAAAAGCTTCCAGACCTGCCTCTATGTAGTAAATCCCCACAGTCTCAGGTGGCTTTGACTTACGTGTAACAGACATTGAGGATGAAGGAGACTACTTTGTTTTGCCCTTTTGTTGCTATCACTGATGTGAGACATGGAGGGGAAGGTTTGTCAGGGAGAAGCTGTCTGTGCTCAAAAGTGGGCTTGGTAGATGTTGTCTCAGTCTCTGAAGCTTTGAGCATCTTTCCTCATCCCTTTCCTCCTCCCTTTGCTCTGGATCCACAAGCCAGGCTCAGTCCTTGGGACCGAGCATCTTTTACAAGCCAGCCTGGTTCAGGAAGGAGAAGGTGGAGATGTGGCCCCAAACAAGTTTTCCATCAGTAAGTGTGATGAGGCTTCAGGAGAACCTCAAAGGGTGGGGGACATGGAAGGAAGGGATCCAGCTGTTTGGCCTTCCCCATGGTCCCCTCTCCTGTGCCCCAGCACCACAGCAATGCCCTGCCCAAGGAGCCCAGTAGGTGTTTTTGCTTTTCCATCTTCCTTCCTCTTTCTATCTGGTACTGGAACCCAAGAGATGTGAAGAAACATTGTTTTCCTCCAAGATATTCCTTTCTTTAGTGAATGCCATTAGGCCTTGTGGTGCCTGGTGGCAGCTGGATTTAGCTGCTGAGGTGTTGTGATGCTCCCACGACTGGCTTTCCTGTCAGCTTGGAGCAGGGTTGGGAAGAGTTTTTGGGCTCAGTCATGTGTAGAGAGGTGGGAGTGGGGAAGGAAAGTCAGAATTTCCCTGATGCTGCTAGGTTTAGGGGTGTTGGAAAGATGGGATGGAGGTAGTGAGGTGGGGACTTGCTAGGAAAAGGTGCTTGGAAGTGAGTGGTTTGGGCAGGGAAAATGATAACAAGGGAACAGAGAGGAGGAGGGGGTGGACAGGGAAGGATGAATAAGTGGAAGGGAGATGGGTAAAACTTTCAGAAATTGCTTTTCAGGCGTTTCCTGGCTCCAGATGAGGGAGATAAGAGCAGCTCAGCTCAGCAGTCACAGGGCCAGGCAATGGCAGTGGCAGTGATTTAAGTGCTGAAGAGTGGAAAAGGAGGCGTTAGGGGAAGAGAGAGAAATGGTACCAAATAGAAGTGATGCTCTTACATAGACCTCACAGCAAATTGCACCTGACTGTTGGCAAGGCTGCTGGCTGCTGCAAATGGCAGCCTCAGGGCTGGAGAGGGGCTCCCTGGCTCATGCCTGCCTGGGCTGAGGGAAGGCATTTCCCAGGCTGTGTGAGGGCAAGTGGATGTGAAGGCAGGAGCAGACTCTGCCTCTGGCCCTTGGGTGGGTGCTGCCTTTCCCCTGGCCTCTCTGTGGCTGGAGAAGAAGGTGCCTTTCCTCTGAGAGGCAGTAATTACTGCTCCTTCTCTTATAATTATTCATCGGGGAGCTCTCTTAATTACATTTCTGATGAGTTCCACGCATGGAGCTCCCGGGGTGGCTGAGTGAGGGCTGTGGGAGAGCGGTTGCACCTCCATCAGCGTGTCCTCACCATGCTGACTCCCTCCTCCTGTGCTGAATCCCTGGTTCTGCTCCTCAAGCAGTCAGTCACACCACAGCCCCCGATGTTATCTCTGCTGGGAGCAGGGATGAAGGGGTCCTGCTCCGTGACGAGGCATTCCAGCAGCCCAGGGCAAGCCAAGGCCTGATGTGACACGAGGAGGAGGTGTATGTGTGTGTCCCTGCCTCGGCCCCGTGGCTGAAGCTCTCCCCATCCCCACATGACTCATCCTTGGCGGCGTCAGCACTAACGAGGAACCACTTCAGACATAATTAATAAGCACTTGATGTTCTCTAGATTGAGGGGATACTGCGTGGCGTGAGCTGGCAAAGGAGGAAAAGGTGCTTAATTAGTTCCTGGGAGGAATGGGAGAGATGTTTGCTTCCCAGCCAGGAAGGGGATTGTGCTTTGGGGGGGCCCAGGGGCAATGCCACCCCAGTTTCCTCGTTGGAAAAGGGGCAAGAGCTATGGAGTGACACTGGCTGGTCCTGAAATCCCCAGGAGGGCTCTAGCCAGCTGCAAAGATGCTTCATTTTCAGGGGGCTTCTGACTACAGCCCCTCTGTAGATGGGGGAAGGGCTGCTCTCTGAGACCCACTGGGAATTTCTGTGGCTGCTTTCCTGCTTGTTAGGTGGCTGATAGCTCACAGAGCCATTGAGAGGGGAATGCAAGCTGGGTTAAGTGTTGCTTGAAACTATTAGCTCTTCTGTAAGGCTTCTACTCTGTCCATTGACTGCTGAAGTCCCACATTGCTGCAGCTCATGGAGGAAATAGTCTCTATCTGTGACTCCTGTATCAGGCCTGGTGCCTGGGATGGGTGTAGATCCTCTGTTGGGGCTGTGGTTTTGGGTCATGGGTCCTGGCCTGAGTCTTCATCCCTTGCAGTTGTTTTCTCCATCTCATCAAGAGGTGACATTGCAGTGTTGGGGATGCATCTGCTCATCAGGATGGGTCCTGGTGGTCCCCTCTCCAGCTCGTGTGTGTCCTGGTTGAGCAGAGGTGATGGATTCTGATGCGTGTCAGCATGGCTAAGGCAGCACATGAGCATCACTCCCCTCGTCAGGCCAGACACCTTAATCTCAGCCATAGTTATATTGCCTTGATTAAAACCAAGCATGCCCCAGGTTCACAGCATCCCACCATGGTAAATGGGGGCTGGAAGGGCCCTGCAGAGCTGCTCCGGCCCCAGCCCCTGCTCCAGCAGGTTCCCCGGCTTAGGGGGCACAGGAACATGTCCAGGTGGGTTTGGGAGCCTCCACACCTCCTCTGGGCAGCCTGGGCCGGGGCTCCCTCACCTCAGCACCGAAGGAGTTTTTCTGAGGACTCCAGGTGAGGCCTCAGCAGGGCAGAGCAGAAGGGGTAGCAGAACCTCCCTCAACCTGCTGCACACACTCTCCTTAACCCACTCAGGATGCCATTGACCTCCTTGGTTGCTCAGGGATCCCTGAAATCCAAGTTACAGCTGTACCTGTGTACAAGACGGGTCCTGGCTGTGAGAAACCAGTTAGTTCAGAATGGGCTGGGGGTCTGGGCTTGGGGTCTGGGCTGTGGGGTGGGAGCAGGCCCTGCCCAGGCAGCCCTCGCCCTTCCTGCCCTGTCCCTGCCCCAGCCAGCTCCCTGGCAGCATTCCCATCCCCTCAACCTCGCTCTCATTGATTTCTACCCGTGCATTTCTTGGCTCCCTCCCTCCTCCTTAGCTCTGGTTTTAACATCCAGCAGGGATGTAAATGTTCATCTAGCACCGGACAGGGAGGGGAAGGCCAAGAGCTGGATCCTGCTGTTTATTTACTGGTAAATCAATCATCTCTTTTCCTTATATCCCATCCCCAAGAGAGCTGTGTTATGGCATTTTATTTGTGGCTACTGTTCAGCCAAGCTCCCAGCCCCACTGCTCCCGAGGGCTTGGGGCAGCGATGACAAACTCAGCCCTGTCCTGCAGAGGGAAAAGGCTGTGACAGGCTGCAGCTGCTAAATGTGTTTTTAAAGCAGAGTATAAAGAGGTTAAACAGCCTCAAATAATTGCTGAGAACTTCATTTCCTCTTCATTTGTTGACTGAGAATAATAAGCTCGGGCAGCGTGAGGCTGGTGAGGAGCATCCAGTGCCAAGCGCTGCCCTGGCCACACAACTGCTAGTTGCTGCCTGTGATTGCAGATGAGTTGTGCAGGGTTTGATCAAATTATTTAGCCTTTGATCACTACAAGTGGAGATTCAGTGCTGGCCTCATCCTTCCTTGCAACACTTCCCTCCTCTTCTCTGTAATGGTGTTTTAATTCCCAAGGGGGAAGAATTGAAAAGGGCTCTTCAGGAGCTGTCCATGTGCCCACCAGCTGTGTTTCAGCCCTTGTTTCAGATGCAGAAGTGCTGTAGCAGAAGGCCAGGCGTTGTTATCTGGTTGGCTGGTTGATGGAAGGGAAGTGGTGGGGGAGTTTGTGGTGTGAGACAAGGCAGTGCTGGCCCAGTGCAAAGTGGAAACTAAAGCAGAGCAAAACTTGAGTGGGAGACAAGTGATTTGCAAAAGTGACCTTGAGGACTGCGGAGCCTTTTTGCCCTCTGTTGACTGTTTTGGAGAGCAAAGCTATTTTCCCTGCTGTGTGGTGAGCTGGTAGCCCCACATGTCACCGTCTGCCTGGGCTGTGTGTGCTCTCCCCTTTCTCATCCAACAGATGGATCTGGAGCAGGTTTTGTCTTTACACTTTCAAAATTCCCCCTAGCCATGAAAACCAGCAAGTCAAGAGCGGTGATGAAATGAGCATGGACCTGCTGGGAAGAAGGGTGCTGCAGGCAGCGAGCAGCAGGGCACGTGGGAACCAAAACTGACCATTTCCATGCCCTGCACTAGGCTTTAACTTGTTGTTTAGGGCCATGATACCAGCTAAACAGTTGCTGTCAAAGCTCTTCTGTATCCAGAGACCTTTAATTTCCCCAGGCCTGCCTCCTTGGAGGAGGATTGCTGCTTCAGAGTGAGCATCAGCTGCTTTTTGCTTGCAGTCAAGCGTTTGTGGCTCAGTCTGCAAGCACCTCAGCCTGCTCAGGGCAGCGAATCCTTGCTGATGAGGGATGGGATTTTCAGGAGAGGTGAACATGGATGCACCCATACACCATTGCCTCTATTTGGCCTTGAGCAGTTACCTACCCCACAATCCTGCCCTGTTTCATTTCTTATCCATGAGAAGAAAAGCAGAAAAAAACCTCACAATGGATTTTACTTTTCCTCCACAAACAAACCTTGAGGGGCCGGGCTCAGAAGCCACTGACTTTAATTTACATGTGTCCCAAGGCAGATCTAAACCCAGTCCTCCAGAGGTGAAGGGCTCGTTTAATTAACTGGCTGCATCATGAGGAGCCAGGGCCTCTTTTTCCTCAGAGGCTGAGAAGCTCCTATTTATCTCATGAGTTGCTTCCCTACATGGTTGTGGAAGATGGTAACACATCACAGCTCTGCTGCAAATGCTTGGCCTCAAGGGGACAGTAGCTCTGGGTGGTCCCAAACAGAATTTGTGTGTTTGGCAGCAAAAATGAAGTTTGCACCAAAATGAGGTTTGATCCCCTCCCTGGGACAAGGCTCTACCTGGGTGTCCCATCCCCAGCATGCCAGGGTTGAGCAAGTGTCCATCTTGTCTATCTGAAGGTGCTTTGGGGCTGGGGATCACCGGACTCTGCTGTTTCCTCATCTGGGTCAAGCTCCTCTGTACTTCGGTACTGCTGAGCCCACACCTTAAATACTGTGTTCAGTCTTGAGCCTCTCACTACAAGAAGGACATTGAGGTGCTGGAATGTGTCCAGAGACCAGCATCAGAGCTGGGGAAGGGACTGGAGGACAAAACTGCTGTGGGGAAGGGCTGAGGGAATGGGGATGTTGAGCCTGGAGAAGAGGAGGCTGAGGGCAGACAGCAGCACTCTCTGACTCCCTGCTCACTGCAGCCTCCTGTCAGGGAGCTGCAGTGTCTGCTTCCCCCGTACTGAATGACGGGACAAGAAGAAACAGCCTCAAGTTTCCCCAGGGGAGGCTGAAGTTGGAGCTGAGGCAGAACTGTTTCCCTGAGAGGGGTGTCAGCCCCTGTGCCAGGCTGCCCAGGGAGCTGGGGCAGTGCCGAGCCCTGGAGGGATCCCAAAGCCGTGGGGCTGAGGTGCTGAGGACTTATGGTCAGTGATTTGACTTGATGATCTTTAAGGTCTTTTCCAACTGAAATGATTCTATGGTTCTGTGATTCTTCACCCTGTCCTAAGGGCTGGGTGTAGGAAAGGAGATGTGTTGGCTGATGGGGTGTTTCAGGTCAGGGTCTGTTCCCCATCTCCCTTCTCAGCACGATGAGGCAGGCAGGACCGCTTGCTGCGGCCATACCCGGCCCGAGGCCCTCAGGAGAAGGAAGAGCTTGGCTTGATATAAAAAAGAATCAGATCATTAAAAAGTAGGAATGGGGCAGAAAACCCCCTCACAAAACAACTCCCCAACAGAGATGGGGAGGGAAGGGATGATGGGAGAGCAAGTAGGGATGCAATTAAACCTCCGTCAGCGAGCGCTCAGTCCCTGCTTGGATGTTTATGGGGAGGATAACGAGGGAGATGAAAGGGAGGTTGGAAGGCAGCGCTTTGAAGATGGGGAGAAGGCAGCTCCTGCTGAGCAGCAACGGCCTGTGGGTGACAGCTCGCCTCATTCTGCTGTTTTTTTCCCCTAAACTGCAGCCTGCATCCCTGATGGCATCATCATATCAAAGAGATGGAAACCCAAATGCATTGGTTGTGTTCCAGCCCCTGGCCCTGTTGTGGCTCTGCAGCTCTGTGTGTTTGTGTGTCTGTGTGTGTGTCTGAATGGTGTTTTTCCACAGCACACAATTTTGTGGGGGTGTTTGGTCACCTGGAGGGTGTCTTTCAGCTGAAGGCTGCCCAGGGGGGCTGCCCAGCTTCTGTGCAGACTGCAGGACAGGGAGGAGAGCTGCTGTGCTGTGCTGCTGCTGAGGCTGTGTTCAGTGTTGGACCTCTCACTACAAGACATTGACATGTTGGAGTGTGTCCAGGACCAGGCACTGGAAGTGGGGAAGGGGCTGGAGCACAAGGGTGTTGGGGAGGGGCTGAGGGAATGGGGGTGTTGAGCCTGGAGAAGAGGAGGCTGAGGGGAGACAGCAGCACTCTCTGACTCTCCCTGACAGGAGGCTGCAGGAAGCTGGGGGTCAGTCTCTTCTCTCCGTGAATCATACTGGAGGAAAGGGGCTGGAGTTACCCCAGGGGAGGCTGAGGTTGGAGCTGAGGCAGAACTGTTTCCCTGAGAGGGGTGTCAGCCCCTGTGCCAGGCTGCCCAGGGAGCTGGGGCAGCGCCCAGCCCTGGAGGGATCCCAAAGCCGTGGGGCTGAGGTGCTGAGGCCTGTGGGTCAGTGCTGGGCTGGGCAGGGTGAGCGCAGGGCTGGGACTGCAGCAGCTTCCAGGGCTTTAACAACCAAATTGATTCTGTGGAAACAACTGTAATTGGAGCTAATCCGTTTGAAGGATAAAAAACTGATGGGCTTTTAACTTTTCCCTTTTTTGATGTGGAAGAAGTTAAATCGTATTTGTTGAAGGTGTGTGCAGAGCCTACCAGGGGTTTCTAGCAAGCACCTCTCCTTTTGTCGTGAGATTTCATCCCAGATTGTGAGTCTGGTGCAGAAAGTGTCTGGTGGTTTTTGAAGCTTTTTTCAAATGAAAAATTGCCATTTGCAGAAAGGAGGGGAAAGGCCTTGAACCCTGCTCCAGCGTGCTGTAAGTGCAAAGAGCTGCAGTTCCTCCTCTGTTCATGGCCCATGGTGTCCTGAGACCCCTTAGGGCACCATTCCAACTGCCCATCTCTTGAGGGTGCTGGTAGGTACCTACTATGTGTCTTTTTGGAGCAAGGCTGGGTCGTGCAGGATCATGCATGTGGTCATCCTCTCCAGATCTCCAGCTTGCTTGAGGGCATCACCTTGTGCACAGCTGATACCTCTAACTCGTCTTTTCATCACCTGCTGTGCCAGTGTGACCATGGGCATGCTTAAAGGCATGGTGTAGAATGGGAGTTTGCCCTGCAAGGGCATTGGGCTCAAGAGGAAACCCAGAACAAACATGATTTTGGGAATACCTGGCCAGTGTGGTTAGCTGTGTCCCAGCAGGGACATTGAGGCCACAGGAACAGAGTGAGGGTGCAGATGGGGTTTGCTGTGAGTGAAGGGAGCTGTGAGGGGAGGAGGTGAGCTCACTGAATCGAAGCCTGAGTCTGTAATTCTTTGCAGAAGCTCCTGTTTTAAAACCTGATAAGGAAAAATGCCAGTCCATGTCCCCAGGGAGCTTTAGAGAGATTTAATACAGAGGAGATGTCTCCTTTCTTTCTTTCTTTCTTTCTTTCTTTGACTGAAGCTTCCCTGAGAGAGTAATTAAAAAGTGCAAGTTCCAGGTGGTAACTGGGAGGATTTAGCTTGAGGAGTGAAACGCTTGGATACCCCCACCCTTCCACTCCTTCCACAGTGGCTGGGCTGGTAATGGTGTCTTGCCTCAGGCAGGAGCAGGGGGAGATGAGCAGAGAGGTTCTGCTTACCTCTGGCTCTTTCTAGGATCTCTGATGCCCCAAGTATGCAGGTCTCTGGTGCCTTCACTGTGAGGGTTTTACAGGGAGTCCCCAGCGAGAAGGCAAGGCCACCAACCTGCAGGCAGCTCTGGAGTCTTTGGGATGTGAGGGCTTAAGGGCTGAGCCCACAGCTCTGGGGTCTTTGGGGTGTGGGGGGTTAAGGGCTGAGCCCACAGCTCTGGGGTCTTTGGGGTGTGGGGGGTTAAGGGCTGAGCCCACAGCTCTGGTGAGTGCTGAAGCCGCTGGGTTTCCTGCCTCATCATTTACAAACACACCTCTAGTGCTTAAAGAGGAGAAACTAGGTAGTTAAGCACATCATTAATCTTATCCAGCCCACATAATCAACAATCAATTAGTTGTGTTGCGGGCTGCAGGGATGCAGCTTGCATGGCAGCCCCAGGCACTGGCAGCAGGAGCCTGTTTCCACAGGGAAGGCTCAGGTACAGCCTCATCCTGCACTTGTCCCAGCTGCTCTTGCAGACTCAGACCTTGCCAACTCTGGGAAACTTTCTTGCAGCAGTCCCTAAATCAAGGCAAAGGCCGTGCTTTCCATTAGTGGGGTGATTTATTGCTCCCTCCTGGGCTCCTCTCTCTGAGGCTGCTGTTTGGACTGTGCCTTTGACAGCTGAAGGATGATGGATCCTGTGCTGCTCACGGCTCTGGAACCCCCTCTGCAGCCTTGCAGGCACTCGAGGCTTTGGCTTCATCTTCGGTGTGAGGTTCGTGGTTCAGCTCCCCCAGAAACAGAGGGCACAGGGGCAGTGGTGAGAGTGAAGGGCTGCAGCCCACGGCAGCTTTGGGAGGAAGGAGAAGGCATCAGCCTCCCTGGAACTGCAGGAGGCTCGAGGCAAGCACAGTGTAATTACAGGAGAGGAAAGCTAATTGCTAATAATAACAATTAAGAGCCACGTGCCTGCAGATTACAGGAATTTAGGGATAAGCAGAGAGATAGAGGAAAGCTGAGGACACTGGGTTGCAGAGTGTACTTTGTTCAGGTATTTTGACAAAGCATCTCTTGAATTAGTTGTAATTAAGAATTAACAAACCTCTTCAACCCACCAACGTGAGTTGCTTCACTGGAGCCACGTTCACAGCCCTGCAGCCTTCTTCTCTTCCTTCCATCACTCTCTGGTAGCACTGCCCTCTCCTCCCTGCTCCTCCACAGAGCCGAGCACACTTCAGACACGTTCCTGATGGTGTCCTCTCACCGTAGGGCCCCCAGGTAGAACCCCTCGTCCATCTCATGGATGCCAGTGCTTCCTGCTGGGAGCCCGGTGCTGCTGGGAGGTGGTGGGGAATTGCTGGAGGGAGGGAGGAGGTGAAGAAGTGGAGATCCACCTTGAAGTCTGGGCATCTGCGTGTGGATGTGTCTCGTGTAACTGCGTGCTTTCTCGTGCTGTGATGGGGCATAGGGTTGTGTGTGTGGCTCAGGGTCTGCATCCAGATGCCAAAGCAACAAAGCTGGTGGAGGGGCTGGAGAAGGAGTCTCATGAGGACCAGCTGAGGTTGCTTAGTCTGGAGAAGAGGAGACTGATGGGAGGAAGACATGAACACTCTCTGCAACTCCCTGACAAGAGGCAGAGCTGTTTCCCTGAGAGGGGTGTCAGCCCCTGTGCCAGGCTGCCCAGGGAGCTGGGGCAGTGCCCAGCCCTGGAGGGATCCCAAAGCCTTGGGGCTGAGGTGCTGAGGGCTGTGGGTCAGTGCTGGGCTGGGCAGGGTGAGGGCAGGGCTGGGACTGCAGCAGCTCCAAGGGCTTTAACAGCCCAAATGATTCTGTGATTCTGCTCAAGCATCCCAAGGTGTCCCCTCGAGCCCTGCTGTGCCCACCCCATGTCCTGCAGCACGTGATGACCCCGGTGTGTGGCTGCACAGGCTGGTGATAGATGGCTTTCTGTGTGGGATGGCTGAGGCAGGGTGTGGGGGCACTCCTCAGCCCTTCAGTGGTGAGGAGGAGGAAGGGCAGTGTGAGAAGGTGGCTGTTCCCTCTGAGATGCCCTGGCAACCCTTAGTGCCCTGGGAGAGAGGCTGTTCATGTCAGTGGTTCATGTGCCTCAGACGGGGAGAAAAAAAGCCCCTGAATAACAAAACTGTTAAATATTGTTTTCATTTGTCCTTTTTTTATCATCTTTTAATATCTGGTGAGACTGTGTGAGCAAGAGGCCTTCATGAGTTTTGAATGACAGGTTAAAGGGCTCCAATAAAGATTAGATGGTCCACTATCTCCCAAGGAAATTGCATCAAAGTGGTTGCTCCTGCTTGCTCCTATTAATTTCCTCTTCATGGCTGCTAGGAGATGCCTCATATCTTGATGCAGCAGACAGGGGCTAAGAGGCACTTTCCATTATCTCAATCATCTCCGTGTTTATGAGACTCTGGGAGGGGAGGTTTCTCTGCAGCCTGGGAGGTGGGACCAGCCCCGGGGTGAGGCCAGGACGAGCTTCCCAGTCTCCCCCCAGGCTGGGGGTTGGAAATCTGGTTCCTCAGGTACATGTTGCCCAAAGCCAGATGTTCCCTACTGCAGCCTTTTGGCTCTGTAGGGATCACCTGAGGGGTTTGGGAGACATCGAGGGTGGCTGAGCATCAGTTCACCGGCGCCTAGGTGGTGAGGACTGGTGGGGCAGGGATGAGGGACCACGTCTTTGTCATTCCATCTTCACCCTCTAAGCACAGAGTAGTGAGCTGGGTGGTTAATGAAACCTCCCTCCCAGCACTGATTAAAGCCTCATGGTGGCTGTAACTGGAGCAATCTTCTCGTTTCTGAATTAGGTGCCATTTGCTGCTGGATTGAACTTGGGAGCTGAAGGCTGGGAAGGTTATGAGCCCCAGCCCCAGGCTGTGGGGGATTAATGAGCTGGGCCCATAGACAATGCCATGGATGTCCCATCCACTCTGTGATTAAATATTCACATTTTGCATGGAGAAAAAAGAGATGTGAGACCTGAGCCACGCTGTTGGGGTGCTGGAAAGGCATTCCACATCAGCAGAGAACTCAGTCCTGTCCTGGGCTGTCCCTGTCCCTGTGGGTGCTGCCAGGGAAGGGAGTCTCACAGCCCTTCACCACCTCCCTGCCTGGCCACAAGTGGTGGGGAGTGAAAAGCAGCTGCTGTGACTAATGACTGTGTCACTGCTGGGGGGGTTTCCTGATGGCTCCAGAAATGGAGGGACATCAGGCTGCCCAGGGAAGGTGTGGAGGCTCCTTCCTTGGAGCTCTTCAAGACCCTCCTGGACACGTTCCTGTGTGACCTGATCTAGGTGGACCTGCTTCTGCAGGGGGCTTGGACGGGATGAGCTCTGCAGGTCCCTTCCAGCCCCCAGCACTGTGTGATTCTATGATCCTCCCTTGGCAAGGAAGGGGCTGCCCCGCTGAGCTTTGCCCCAGCGCTGCCGCTTTCCTGCCGCTCTCCTTCCTACCTGCCTTGTCTTTTCCTCCCTTCCAAGACCAGGACCCGTTTTCACCTCTTCCCCCAGTGACTCAGCACCCAACCCGTTTCTCCTGTCCCGTCTCTTGCAGCCTGTCCCGCGGGGACGTTCAAGGCCAGCCAGGGCGGGGGGCTGTGCGTGCCGTGCCCCCTCAACAGCCGCTCCAGCGCCGAGGCCTCGCCGCTCTGCTCCTGCCGCAACGGCTACTACCGCGCCGACCTGGACCCGCCGGCGGCCGCCTGCACCAGTGAGTAACGGCTGGGGGACAGGGGCAGTGCCAGGGGCTGGGGCTGGGGGGACAGGGGCAGTGCCAGGGGCTGAGGCTGGGGCTGTGGGGACAAGGGCAGTGCCAGGGGCTGCCCTCTGCTGCTGCTGAGACTGTGGCTAGGGGATGCCAGGGACTGTGCCAGGGACTGAGGCTATGATTTGGGGGTTTGCAGGGTCTGCCATCTGCTGCTACTGAGGCTGCAGCAGTGTGGCCCAACGTGGGAGCTTTTGCAGATTTTCTCCTCCCATCCTGCAGGGGGAGAGAGCAGCTGGTGGGTGTCTGGTAGCTGGCCCAGGGCAACTCCCCACAGGGTTTAGCTCTGCAGAGGGCTGGAGTGCCTGTGTTGAGGGCCTGTTCTTCTCTGCGTGGCACAACAGCCCCTCCATGTGCTATAGACACACTCCTTGCAATGACAGCAAAAGCCAAGGGCAGCCTTGCTGGGATCAGCAGTGGGGTGGCAGCATGAGCAGGGCAGGGATTGTTCCCTGTGCTGGGCCCTGGGGAGGCTGCAGCTCCAGGGCTGTGTCAGTGCTGGGCCCCTCACTCACTGCCACAGGGACACTGAGGGGCTGCAGCGTGGCCAGAGCCGGGCACAGAGCTGGGGAAGGGGCTGGAGCACAAGGGTGCTGGGGAGGGGCTGAGGGAATGAATGGGGGTGTTGAGGCTGGAGAAGAGGAGGCTGAGGGCAGACAGGAGCCCTCTCTGACACTCCCTGACAGGAGGCTGCAGGGAGCTGGGGGTCAGGCTCTGCTCCCCAGTAACAAGTGACAGGACAAGAGGAAACGGGCTGCAGTTGTCCTAGGGGAGGTTGAGGTTGGAGCTGAGGCAGAACTGTTTCCCTGAGAGGGGTGTCAGCCCCTGTGCCAGGCTGCCCAGGGAGCTGGGGCAGTGCCCAGCCCTGGAGGGATCCCAAAGCCGTGGGGCTGAGGTGCTGAGGGCTGTGGGTCAGTGCTGGGCTGGGCAGGGTGAGGGCAGGGCTGGGACTGCAGCAGCTTCAGGGGCTTTAACAACCCAAATAATTCCACGATTCCTCCCTTCACCTCCACATTGGCATTAGCAGATGATATCTGGGCACCTTCAGTTCTGCCTTCCTGGGACTCAGCACAGCACACAGCATCCATCCCCACATCCCACTGCTCCAGCTGCCCTTACCCTGGCCGTGGAGTTGATGGCAGAGAGATAGAGCCCGGCATAAATTAGAATTCCAAGTGATCTGCTGTGGCTGTCTTGTTTGTAGTGTTGCAGACAGAGTGTGTTTTCCCAGAGCGGGGGAAGGCTTTGCTGAGCATTGGTATTCAGGGTGGTGCTGCCTGCGATGCCTCGTTGCTCACTGTCTGCTGAGCACGGGCAGCATCGGCGGCCTCGGGCCTGGCCTTGCTGAGCAAACAGCCCTGGAGAGACGAGTGAGCTGCTGTGCTCTCCAGCTTACTGGGAACCAGCAGCCTCAGTCTCAACTCCCCTGCCCCTAAAACACACTGCAAGCCTTTGGGTCAGCCCCTCAAGGAGCAGAAAGGTGGTCTGGCCCCTTGGTGCTGGGCAGCACCCGAAAGGCACATCAGAAGCCAGGAAAGGCTTTGCTGGTGCTGCTGGCTGGTGGGAGCTGTCACAGCAGGTAGTACAACAGTGGGCAATCTGTGTATCTCCCTCTGTCTCGTTGTGTGGCTGATTTACAGGCTTGCTGCACAAGAGCAATACCATCTAAAAACCTCTGTTTCCTGATCTTTTTAATTTCTTCTTGTTCACACCTAATTTTACAACTCTCTCCTCTGAGGTGCCAGCTGTTCACTGCCAGTTGCTCCCTCTCAGAGGAGTAAAGAACAGAGAGGGAGCTGCAGACTCTGCCCTGGACCAGAGTCCTTCCCAAAGGCAATACCTGCGAGTGTGGCTCCTGCCTTGCACTCCTGGCAGAGGAGGGAAGGGGCTGCAGGGTAAGGGGGAGGAGTTTGGGAGACTGGTTTTGCACTGGTGCAGGGGAAAAGGGTGAGTTTCTCCATTTTCCTTGGGAAAACAAAGTGCTTGAGAAGAAATTGCTTAGGGTGTGAAGAGGAGGATTGGATTAACAGACAGCTGGGTGGGTGCATAGACCTGCCTGAGGGCTGGAAGGGGCTGCAGAGGGCCCTGGCCAGGCTGGAGCCATGGGTCAAGGACAATGGGATGCGGTTTAACAAGGGTTGAGGTTTAAATGCCCAGGGTTGAGTCCTCCCCTTGGGTCACCCAGGCAGCTCCAGGCTGGGGCAGAGGGGCTGGAAGCTGCTGGAGGGAAAGGGCCTGGGGGAGTTGGTGCCAGGGGCTGAACAGGAGGCAGCAGCGTGCCCAGCGGGGCAAGAAGGCCAAGGGCAGCCTGGCTGGGATCAGCAATGGGGTGGCAGCAGGAGCAGGGCAGGGTTTGTCCCCCTGTGCTGGGCCCTGGGGAGGCTGCAGCTCCAGGACTGCAGGGTGAGGACAGGACTTGGACTCCAGGAGCTTCAAGGGCTTTTCCAACCAAATCGATTCTATGAAGCAGCTGCCTCTGCCCTGCCCATCCCCAGACACTTCACAGGCCTAATTAATCTGTGTCTGCTAATGATGTTCCTCAACACACACACATGTGGAAAGCTCCCCTGGGATGTTTTTCCCCCAGACAGAGCATGCTTTGCTCTCTTAACCTTTCCTCACAGGTCGAGTCCTCCATCATTTGTATTGTTCCCCCATCCTCGTGGGGAGCGCAGCCCCCAGCCCAGCCAGCGTGACCCATTACTCACTTGCCTTATTTAATGTAACCTGGCAGCTGGGGTTTGTGGTTTTGGCTGCAGAGCATCCTGGCTAACCCCAAATCCTTCCCTAGAGCTGGGTAGACGTGTGTTTGTGCCTTGATGATGCTCTCCTGCCTGGCTTCCTCCTGAATCCCTCCCTGAGGACTTTGGCCCCATTTCAGCACCACGTGTGATCAGAGGCACGTTCAGTTCCCTCTAGAGCATTTGTAGTGGTGGATTTGATCACTGCAGTTTTCATCCCTTGTCCAACAGCTGAGCAACAAGCAGCAGAGCTGTCCTCTTCACCTGCCAGACTCAGGCTCCCGACCTGAGCTATGGGAAGGTTAACAGCCCCTTTCCTCTCTTGATTCCCTTTTTTGGGTGGTGCTGGCTGAGTGATGTTTCACTTGCTGTCATCATCTGTTTGAGGCACTTCCCCACCTGAGCACTGGAGCTCTCTCAGCATCTCTTGATTGTTAGAGTGGATCCATCTTGGCAGAGGGATCTGCCTGAAATCTGCATGGAGGGGTTTTTGGAGACTCAGGGGGTTTGTGACATCCTGTGGGGCCAGCACAGGGCTACAATGATGATCAAGAGACTGGAACTTATAAAGAAAGGCTGTGGGAGCTGGGGCTGTTCAGCCTGGAGAGGGGAAGCCTGAGCTCAAGAGCACCTTAGAACACTTACAAGTACCTAAAGGGTGGGTGTCAAGAGGATAGGAGGACACTTTGTTCTGTGGTGCCCAGTGACAGGACTGGGGGTGATGGACATCAGCTGGCCAGCAGGCAGGAGGAGGCACATCACAAGGTTTGGAAAGAACAACTTGTTGTTTCTCTCTTTGACTTCATGCTCTCAGAGGGATCATATTCCCCTGCCTTGTTCACCCCGCAGGGATGCTGCCAGGATAGCAGCAATGTGCCCTCATGGGCAAGAAGGCCAGTGACATCTCAGGGAGGCATCAAGCAGAGTGTGGGCAGCAGGGTGAGGGAGGTTCTGCTGCCCCTCTGCTCTGCCCTGCTGAGGCCTCATCTGGAGTCCTGTGTCTAGTTCTGGGCTCCCCAGCTCTAGAAGGACAGGGAACTGCTGCAGAGAGGCCAGTGCAGGGCCACCAAGATGCTGAGGGGACTGAAACAGCTCTGTGAGGAAGAAAGGCTGTGGGGCTGTGGGACTGTTCAGCCTGGAGAAGACTGAGGAGGGATCCATCAGCACTTACAAATACCTAAAGTGTGGGTGTCAGGAGGATGAGATGACACTTGTTTCTGTTGCCTCCAGTGACAGGACTGGGGATAATGGCCACAGACTGGAACACAAACAGTTCCCCTGGCACAGGAGGAGCAAGTCCTTTGGTGCTGAGTGAGGGAGCCCTGGCCCAGGCTGCCCAGGGAGGGTTTGGAGGCTCCTTCTCAGGAGGTTCCCAAACCCTCCTGGACACGTTCCTGTGCCCCCTGAGCCAGGGGAAGCTGCTGGAGCAGGGGTTGGGGCTGGAGCAGCTCTGCAGGGCCCTTCCCACCCCCATTTACCATTCTGGGGTTCTATCCCCAGCCATGAAACCACTCTGTAGGGGTGATCATGTTGCCCATAGAGATAAGCTGAGCCTGGGCAGAGCCACAGATGGCAGATCCCAGCCGGGGCAGGCGCTGCCGGCTGCAACGACAGCCGCGGTTGTTGTGGGTCTTCCTTCAAGCTGAGCGGAACGTTTTGTGCGAGGGAGCTCCCTCAGGTGCTGTCCTTCCCCCTCAGGCGTCCCGTCTGGCCCCCGCAACGTCATCTCCATCGTCAACGAGACGTCCATCATCCTGGAGTGGCACCCGCCGCGCGAGACGGGCGGCCGCGACGACGTCACCTACAACATCGTGTGCAGGAAATGCCGCTCGGACCGGCGCGCCTGCTCCCGCTGCGATGACAACGTGGACTTCGTGCCCCGGCAGCTGGGGCTCACGGACACCAGGGTCTTCATCAGCAGTCTCTGGGCTCACACGCCCTACACCTTCGAGATCCAGGCCGTCAACGGCGTGTCCGGCAAGAGCCCCTTCCCCCCACAGCACGTCTCGGTCAACATCACCACCAACCAAGCCGGTGAGTGCTGCCACGGAGCTGGACTGCCCGTGTTGAAGCAGTGTTGTGTCCAGCTGTAAGCTCTCTGTTGAGAAAATGGCTTGTAACAGCACTAATGTGAGCAGCAGAGACTTCTCTGTGTGGCACAACAGCCTCTCCATGTGCTATAGACACGCTCCTTGCACTGACAACAAAGGTAAAGGGCAGCCTGGCTGGGATCAGCAGTGGGGTGGCAGCAGGAGCAGGGCAGAGATTGTGCCCTGTACTGGGCCCTGGGGAGGCTGCAGCTCCAGGGCTGTGCTCAGGGCTGTGCTCAGTGCTGGGCCCCTCACTCACTGCCACAGGGACACTGAGGGGCTGCAGCGTGGCCAGAGCTGGGCACAGAGCTGGGGAAGGGGCTGGAGCACAAGGGTGCTGGGGAGGGGCTGAGGGAATGAATGGGGGTGTTGAGGCTGGAGAAGAGGAGGCTGAGGGCAGACAGCAGCACTCTCTGACACTCCCTCACAGGAGGCTGCAGGGAGCTTGGGGTTGGTCTCTGCTCCCCAGTAATGAATCATAGGACCAGAGGAAAGGGGCTGGAGTTGCCTCAGGGGAGGTTGAGGCTGGAGCTGAGGCAGAACTGTTTCCCTGAGAGGGGTGTCAGCCCCTGTGCCAGGCTGCCCAGGGAGCTGGGGCAGTGCCCAGCCCTGGAGGGATCCCAAAGCTGTGGGGCTGAGGTGCTGAAGGCTGTGGGGAGTGTGGTGGGCTGGGCAGGGTGAGGGCAGGGCTGAGAATCGATGAACTTAAAGGTAAGGAAGCTCCGTGTCTGAAAGCTTCACAGGGGCTGCAGTAGGTGGGGGCACTGCCTTCCAGCACTCTCCTGTCATGGCTCTGAGGTGGGGGAGGAGCTGAAGGATGGTTTGAGACTGTCCTGAAAGTGTTTGGGCTTCAGAAATCAACCTCCCTGGAGAAGCACATTTAGGCATTGGGGATGAGCATCCTCTGAGAGCCCCTAAGAGGGGACCCAGCATCTCCTCTGGGACAGGGCTGAGCCAAAGCTCTGCTACAGGCATTGTGAGATCCCCTTTCTGGGCTTGCCTGGGCTGCCCCTGCCCTGATTTCCCATCATGGTCCTCAGAGTGGGTAAATTCTTGCTCCTTCACCTTACTACCGACAGTACGTGGGGTGACAGCCATGGCACAGGCTCCCCTAGAGAGGCTCTCATGACAGAACATGGCAAGTGGAGCTGGAGACCATTACTGAGCCTCAGCTTGTCCCCACGCAGGAGAGCTTTGCTGTCTTTGCCCTGCCGTGGGACATGTCCTTGAAGCAAGCAATCCCAGGGAGGGGGATTCCTAAGCCCCTAATTAAAAAGAGTAATTGCTTTAAATACCAGAATTCCCTTGCTAGCTCCCAGCTCTGGGTCTGTGTGAGCTGCTGAAGATGTTGTTCTTCCTACTGTGGCAGCTTGTCCCATGGGGTGAACCACCACAGCTGTGAGAGATTCATGCTGCTCCATATGCCCAGGAGCTTTTCACACAATCACACAGAAGCTCAAGGGTTGGAAGGGACCTGCAAAGCTCATCCAGTGCAACCCCCCTGCCAGAGCAGCAGCACCTAGAGCAGGGCACACAGGAACTCACCCAGCTGGGTTGGAATGTCTCCAGAGAAGGAGCCTCCTCAGCCCATCTGGGCAGCCCCTGCCAGTGCTCCCTCACCTCAACAGGGAAGAAATTTGTCCTTGTGTTGCTTTGGAACCTCTTCTGTTGCAGCTTGTCCCCATTGCCCCTTGTCCTGTCATTGGCCATCCCTGAGCACAGCCTGGCTCCAGCCTCCTCACACCCACCCTTGATGTATCTGTAACCATGAATGAGCTCACCCCTCAGGCTCCTCTTCTCCAAGCTGCAGAGCTCCAGCTCCCTCAGCCTTTCAGCACAAGGCAGATGCTCCACTCCATCATCTCAGTGGCCCTGCACTGAACTCTCTCCAGCAGCTCCTTGTCCTTCCGGAACTGAGGGCCCAGACCTTGGACACAACATCCCAGATGTGGTCTCATGAGGGCAGAGCAGATGGGGAGCAGAACCTCTCTGACCTACTGACCACAGCCCTTCTAACCCACCCCAGGCTGCCATTGGCCTTCTTGGCCACAAAGGCACATTGCTGGCTCATGCTCATCCTGCTGCCCCCAGCTCCCTTTCCCCTCCACTCCCCTCTAAGGGTTCATTCCCCAGCCTGCGCTGATCCATGGGGTTGTTCTTCCCCACATTCAGACTCCCACTCTCCACTTTTCCCTCTCCATTCATTCTCCCTCCCTCCTCCACAGCCCCTTCCACCGTCCCCATCATGCACCAGGTGAGTGCCACGATGAGGAGCATCACTCTTTCGTGGCCCCAGCCCGAGCAGCCCAACGGCATCATCCTGGACTACGAGATCCGTTACTACGAGAAGCTGAGCCGCATTTGCACCCCCGACGGCGGCAGCGCCGTGGGCTCCCGGCCCCCTGCGGTGAGCTGAGCTGCCAGGCTGGCACCAGGGGGAGGGCTGGGGGGCAGACAGGCCTTCACACCATGCTGCTCAGGGCCTGGGCTTGCTGGGAGAGAGGGAACAAAGATGAGCTTGGAGTTGGGCTCTTGCTAGGAAGGGTCTGGGTGGCACTTGGCGCTGGCTCTGGGAGGGTGGGAGTGATGTGGAGTCAGCAACAACCAGGTGATGTTGTGGTTATAAATGCTAATTCCTCCCTTGTAGCAGCGTTTTCTCCAGCACATTAGTGCCTTGGCTCTGGTGTCTGCTGAGGTGAACAGGGATCCAGAGTGTGGGGACAGTGGCAGGAGGAGGACTGTGAGCAGTGAAGGTTATCGGGGTTGTCCTTGTCCTGGGTTGCTGCCTCTTAAGGCAGAACTGTTTCCCTGAGAGGGGTGTCAGCCCCTGTGCCAGGCTGCCCAGGGAGATGGGGGAGTGCCCAGTCCTGGAGGGATTCCAGAGCCCATGGAGCTGAGGTGCTGAGGGCTGTGGGTTAGTGGTGGGCTGGGCAGGATGAGGGGAGGGCTGGGACTCCAGGAGCTTCCAGGGCTTTAACAACCATAATGATTCTATGAATCTCCCACTGGGTCCTTTCATTTCAGCTGTCCTTCCCCACAGGGGACGGCCTCTTAGCCCCTGTGATGAACCGTGCTGAGCCCAAGCTGTTTCACCCCTCCTCTTGCCAGCTTTAATGAACTCCTCTAGATGTGAATAATTAAATGATCTCAGCAGCAGCCCCATGCAGCACATCACTGGGGAGCACTGCAAAGAATGAGCCTTTCCACCAAGGTTTAGCACAAGGACTCCTGCCAGCAGAGCAGGGACTGGTGGGGCTCTCAGCAGAGGCAAGCTGCCCTTGGGCCTGCTCGAGTGGGGTCTTGTAGGGCACATGATGGTGTTTCCATAACTAACTCTCAACTGTTCAGGGGCACCAAGGGGTTGAGGAGAAGGAATTTGCAGCTCATGAGTGTTTTTGTTCTGGAGCACAGAATCANAGTGTTACTGAGGTGCCCCTGGGCTCAGGCTTGTCCTCTCCAGGCTGAACAGCCCCAGGGCTGCAGCCTTTCCTCCTCACACACGTGTTCCAGCCCCTCAGCATCTTGGTGGCCCTTATTGTTTCCCCTTGCTGCCCCGTGCTCTTTGCTGTGGTGTGACCAGGGGGGCTGCCTGGGAGGCAGGTGCTGTGGCAGCTCCTGCTCCTGTGGGATCCTCCCCGTCAGGGATCAAATGCAGCCAGGAGATCCCGAGCCGCCTGGCAGAACCGTGGCTCAAGCCCATCCCTGCCCTCAACCCCTCACCCCCCATCCCTTCTGTGGCTCACCTCCTGTCTCTGGGCCGTGCCTACAGGACCACAACGAGTACAACTCCTCCATGGCCCGCAGCCAGACCAACACGGCGCGCATCGAGGGGCTGCGGCCCGGCATGGTGTACGTGGTGCAGGTGCGCGCCCGCACCGTGGCCGGCTACGGCAAGTACAGCGGCAAGATGTGCTTCCAGACCCTGACTGATGGTGAGTGGGGGCCAGGCCAGGGCAGGGCAGGCCAGGGCAGGGCACTGGAGGGCAGGGAGGTGTCTTTCCAGGGATAGTCTCAGGCTCTAATAGGATTAAAGGGACTGGCTTCCACAAGCCTCCGTCCCGGCAGGCAGCGTGGCCAAAGGTGGCTGATTTACAGCAGGGTCTGATTAATGGCCAGCTGGAGGAGGAATCTGCTTTCAATCTCTCAGCTCTTGTTGGCTCCCCTGCTGTTTAGCTGTAGGTTTGTCTCCTACCTCTGAGTGTGGTGGCAGAGCTCTTTTGCCGCGGCTGCCGGCGTGGCGTGGTGGGGTGTGAGGGAGAGGAGGGAGGAAGGACTGTGGGGTGATCTCAGGGCTGCTGTCCTGGAGTGCTCCCAGGGTAGAGCTGGGAAGGTCAGGCTCCTCACTGAAAACTCATTTCCCACCTTGAGGTGGGGTGTCAAAGGGAAAGATCCAGCTCACAGCCTTCATGGCTGCTTATGGCTTCCGTGCCAGAGTCCTGCTGTTGTTCTTCTGGCCCCAGCCATTCCCTGGCCCCACACACACCAGATCCCTTCACACACTAATAACTCATGAGGCAGTTTGATCATCAATCCCAGCTTCAAGGTTAATCCGGGGGCAGTGAGCAAAGCAAAGCTCCCTTCAGGGCCCTTCTACTTTCTTCCTGGGGCAACTGAAGTCCCTGCAGAGAGCCCCTTACCTGCTGCTGCTGCATGATCCCTGCTCAGCCTAGCCTGCTAAGCCTAGCCTAGCCTAGCCTTGCTGCCTGCCTTGCCTAAACCTTGTCCTCCTTTCCTGAAGCTGGGTCACCCTGGGCATCCACTCGTGTCAGTGGCAGCTGGGGCAGGAAGAGCCATAGCACACAGGGTGAGCAGAGGGAAGGGACTGGTAATTAACCCCCCTCCGGTGCCTCAAATAGTCAGGATTAGAGAAGCAAGGAGAGAAATCCTGCCTCAAATAAGCAATTAATTGAAATTTAATAAGAAAAGAGAGTGCAGATTATGAAATAATAATTGATTGTTAGATGAGAATTCCTCAGGATTTAAGCAGCCTGCAGGAGATAAATCCAGTGGCTGTAATTAACCACGGGGCAGAGAGATACAGATAACGAGGTGCTAAATGCTTTTTGGGGAGTGAATGTTGGGTTAACCCTTGCTTGTGGCTGCTGGGCACAGCCTGGCAGGCCTTGCTGGGAGTTGTTGAGGGGTCTGGTGGTGATTCCAGAGGGCTACAGAAGCCCTGGGGAGTGTGGGGTTTGCTGGATGCTGCCTATCGTGGGGACTTGAGGCAGAAAAAGGGGCAAACGGGGGAGACAGATGGAGGTGGCAAGTGGCATTCTCTGGGTTGCTCCAGGCATGTCCAGACCTCCCTGTGCCAGCTGGTCTTTGCCCCCAGCCTGGTGCTGAAGGATGCAGGAGGGGCCAAGGGGGCCACAGGAGGGCTGAGGGATGCTTGGAGTGGAAGGGATGCTGCGGTCGCTGTGGCTCGTGCAGCCTGTTGAGATGTACCAACCTGTCAGCAGACGTGCAGCAAAGGTGCTCAGATCTTCCCAGGCCTCTCTCTGAAGGTTAACTACTGCATGGTGGACTCTCTGGTGTCTAATATAGGTGAACTCCTGGCACAGCTTTTGGTTCTTTATAGGGTCTTTTCTCTCTCTCCTTTCCTGCCCCTTGTAGGAAGTTTGTGTCTGTGAGAGCCCACCTTCAATTTGGTCAGAACAGTCATCTGGTTTAAATTTACTGAGAAACCCCCAAAAGCACAGGCAAAGCCACCTTTTTAAACCTCAACTCTTTGGGAAACTGAGCCCACACACATTGATTTGCCTTCATTCCCACAACCTCCTCTCCCATGGTTTTAACCCAAAGTATGTGTGAGCGGAGCTGCCAGGCCTGCCCTGTGCCACCACCCTCCACCAACACTCCTGCCTGGACCTCCCATGGGAGCAGCAGAACCCCAGGAGGCTGCAAGGGGAAGGTTCACCCCCGTCCCTTTTCTCTTGCAGATGACTACAAGTCAGAGCTGAGGGAGCAGCTGCCGCTGATCGCGGGCTCAGCCGCGGCCGGTGTCGTCTTCATCGTCTCGCTGGTGGCCATTTCCATTGTCTGCAGCAGGTGAGCCCCTGTGGGACGCTGTGACCCTGGCAGGTGAAGCTGGGAAGATGTAACTGGGAGAGATTTGGGGTAGGAGAGAAGGGATGGGGGACTCTTATAGCTGGAGAGAGCACCGAGCTGCCATCGCTCAGTGGGCGCTGCTGGTAGGGAGTGCTTTGGGGCTTTTACCAGCTGCTGGTTCTTCAAGCCTGGCTGTTTTCTTCCCTCTCCTCCCAGGAAACGTGCCTACAGCAAGGAGGCTGTGTACAGTGATAAACTGCAGCACTACAGCACTGGCAGAGGTGAGCAGGGAAAAGCCACTCCTAAACCCACACCTGGCACGTGCTCCACTCCTCCAACCCAGCTGGGCACGGTGGGGTGATGGAAACCCCATGGGGAGGATGGAGTGGGAGCAGAGATTGCCCAAAGCTATGTGTCAGGGTGTTTGGGGAGGAGGGTTCCAGTGGTGAAGCATTGTGGGAGGGAAAAGAAGAGCAATAGGGGGAGGGTTTGGGAGATGAGGGTGGATTTAGGGGGAGCCAGGAGCATGTAAGAGGCAGGGGCATGAAGAGAGGATGCTGTGAGGCTCTGAGAAGGCTGTGCTGGGAGGGGAGATGAGCTCCTGATCTCCTACCTGGGCCAGGATCAGTGCCAGGCTGATCTTACTGTGAAAGAGACTGGATTCTGAGAGTGTGGCTGAGGAGTGGGAGCTGATGCTTGGCATTGCTGCTGTCCTGGCCACCTGGCTGATGCATAGCCTACACCCTGCTCAGGGAAGGATGTGTTGCTGGGAAGGTTTAATTGGCTTTGGGCTGCTGAACCCCTTGGCAAATAACCAGGAGAGCCTTAGCTTGAAGAGATTTGTCCTAAGACACCTTTGTGGTTGGTGGAGCTGTGCACCAGAATAAATTGGAGGCATGAGCTCAGGTGCCCCTCCAGCAGCCAGTGGGGATGGTGGGCTCGCTGGAAATGAGAACAAAGCAGCCAAGCATCAGCTTCAGGGGGTACCACCTAGCTCCCTGCTCCAAACCCAAAGGGTGTCAAACCCATTTAGAGATGCTGCCCAAGTACAATTTGCTGCCTTGTGGGAAGAAACCATCTCTGTGTCCTGGGCACCTGCCTGGGGACAAGAGACAGCAGTGGGGTGCAGGGAGTGGATTTGGGGGGAGCCAGGAGCATGTAAGAGGCAGGGGCATGAAGAGAGGATGCTGTGAGGCTCTGAGAAGGCTGTGCTGGGAGGGGAGATGAGCTCCTGATTTTCTGCCTGGGAGAAGGCATGCTGCCACTGGGGAAGTGGGGAGCAGCACGAGTGAGTGGAGGGGAGGGATGAGAATGGAGCAGTCAGCCTGGAAGAGAAAAATAGGGGAGGGCTGGCAGGGAAAGAGAGAGTTTGGAGGCAGCCAGGAGAGCCCAGCCACATTGACATCAACGTGTTAGGTCTCTTTTGACCTTCATACCAAACCCTCCTGATGTGATGCGGAGGCTGTGGGGGCCATAAACCTCCCAGCAAATGAGAAACTGTTTCTCCAACATCACTGGGGGATCCTTAAAAATGATGGAGAGGTGCTTTCCTTCCTCTTGTCTCTGCATTTCTGCACCACAGCTGCTGGGGGAAGGTTTAGTGCCTGACGACTGAACTCGGCTTGGGCTGCAGGGAGGCTTGTTTTAAAACACTCCCTACCCCATGTGTGTCTCTAGCTTGCCCCAGGCTCCCCACACCCCAGGGTACTCCAATGAGGTAGCAAAGCCATGAAGTGTTTGTGTTTAGTTTTCAAACTGGGGCAAGGTGAGGCTCAGAGTCCTAAATGTGGGGGCACCAGGGCTGCTGGCCACCCAGCAAAGCCCTGTCAAGGTTACAGAGCCTCCAGGCACCTGGTTATTGCAGATGCTTCAGCAAAACAGGTGGGAAATTTGTGATGAGAGACTAATGGGGTAAGGAGTGCATCTGCTGGAACCAATCACTCGTGTGTTTAGTGGCACAGCAAGAACTGTTTCCCTGAGAGGGGTGTCAGCCCCTGTGCCAGGCTGCCCAGGGAGCTGGGGCAGTGCCCAGCCCTGGAGGAATCCCAAAGCCGTGGGGCTGAGGTGCTGAGGGCTGTGGGGCAGTGCTGGGCTGGGCAGGGCTGGGACTGCAGCAGCTTCAAGGGCTTTTTCCACCAAAATGATTCTGTGATTCTCCATCCCACCAATATTTCTTGTCAAGGGAAGGTGACATGGGGAGGGAGCTTCTGCTGAAGTCGAGGTCACAGCACTGAGTGCTTCAGCTTTCCAAGAGTAATCAAGAATTCACCATCATCTGAGGTGGTTGATAAATGGCCTAATCCAGTTTCTAGAAGAGTGCAGAGCTCTTGCTGCAGGCAGGCTCAGCACAGGCTGCCTTTGCTGCTGGGCCACAGTCCCCAGCTCTCACTGGCCTGACGCCGATGGGCCAGAGCCTGAGGTTTGCAGAGATGAGTAACGGGTTTAGATGCCCTAATCCCCCTTCATTCAGATGGAAGAAGCTGGATGTAGTGTTTAGCTTAGCCTACATAAGACCCTGGGCACACTGAAGGGTGTTTGAAAAGCAGGCAGTGTTTGCAGTGAGCAGGAAACTTCGGTGTTATTGTCTCTGTTATTTCTTCAGTGTTTTGATCAGTGAGTCAGGCTGGGTTAGGATCCTGTAAATCCCTTTGTAATCCTGGCTGGAGCATCAGCTGCTCTTGTAAAGAAATTTATGGGGCAGTTAAAGTGTATGAGACAGAGCTGTAAAGGGATTTATGAAGTGGGAGATGCACAGATGGCTTCATTGCAGCCTTCTCCCTCCCTGCCTCCGACACACAGAGCTTTTGCCCCAAGCACCTCTTTTGGGGATCAGGATGCTCCTGCCTGGTCCCTCCTGAGTCCTGGGGGGCCTGGTTTTTGCCTCAGAGGCTGTTTTTCTGCAGTGTGAGGCTTTCCTGCCTGCTCCTGACTCCCTTGCAGCAAGCTTGCCAAGCAGCTGGGAGCTGATTGATGTGGCGGGTGTGGAGCGGCGCAGGGGCCGTGCTGCTGGGCGGGTGGGCACGAGGGGCTGTGGGCAGCACCAGCACCCCCAGGTCAGACCCTTGGAGACGTCCTCAGCAGTGGAACCGCACACTGATAATGTGATGAATGCTTGTGGAGGAGAAACAGGCAGCAATATCTCTGCTGATCTCCTCCAGAGAGGACTTTGAGGAGCTGCTACACCGTCTCTCACAGCTGAGGTGCTGAAGGCTGTGGGTCAGTGCTGGGCTGGGCAGGGCTGAGACTGCAGCAGCTTCAAGGGCTTTGCCAACCCAAATGATTCCATGATCTCTGGTCTCCTTGTTGGGTGAGAAGTGGAATGGGAGGCTCAACCCCCCAACCCCAGCCCATCCTGGGTCCACTTTGGGGACTGTGCTGTAATGCTGGTGACGTGCCAAGCCCTGGGGACAGAGTTGGTCCCCCAGCTGTGCCCCCAGCAGCTCCCCAAGCCCCAGGGCATCGAGACACGATGTCTGCAAACCCCAACTGGGGAAACTGGGAGCCTGTTTTGGAGGGATTTTCCCCATTTGAAACGATTAAGAGCCTATTGCTGCATCTCCCTGGAGCTGCTGCCGTGCATCACCCCTGTGCCAGGGACCACACACTCGTGCTGGAGACTGGCCAAGGCCATATTTTATAGCTCCATCCAGGTTGTTGATTATAATTGCTGCACTCTGTCAATTTAGTAGCCTCCACAAAGCTATCAGAGGCCTTTTTGGGTAAATAAATACTTCTGCACTAATGCGTGGAGGATCATAAAGCCCTCGCCATAAAGCCAGCTAGTTGTTGTTGTTCAGGGCTGTAACTGCTCCCTGTTGCCAGGGAGGAGGAAGGAAAGATCTCCCGGAGAGGAGAGGAGAGGAGAGGAGAGGAGAGGANGGGGGGGGGTGGGGGGGGGGGGGGGGGGGGGGGGGGGGGGGGAGGAGAGGAGAGGAGAGGAGAGGAGAGGACAATAAGGCTTTGTGGAGGTGGTGCACGTGAGCACAGTGGTAGCAGCCAATGGGGATACAGAGGGAGTGAGGCCAGGGGGAGCCTCAGCCGTGGCACAACTGCTCTTCCTCTCTCTTACTTTTGCTGTTGCCTCTGTATTTCCTGCAACAAAGGTTCTCCAGGGATGAAGATCTACATTGACCCCTTCACTTACGAGGACCCCAACGAGGCAGTGCGGGAGTTTGCCAAGGAGATTGACGTCTCCTTTGTGAAGATCGAGGAAGTCATTGGAGCAGGTGAGTCTCACCACCTCCTCTCTCCCTGCCCTCTGTGCTGCTCCTCTGTGGCCAGGCATCCACCTGCAGTGCACACGTGATCCTTCACCAGAAAACCCTCAAGGAAGCCTCGAGGGTTCCTGGCTATGTGATGGTGTATGGGGAGGGGACACGAGGTTGGTTTCTGCTCTGAGGTGGGAAAGGCTCCTTGGGATTTCCTCCTTGGCTTTTGCTTAAGACAAGCCAGCTCTCCCTCCATGCTGTGCCATATTCCCATGCATACACTGGTGTACATGCCCACATGTGCATGTATCTGTGTGTCACCTGTGCTGCTTTTGTTGCCGTTTCAAAACAACTGTGTCACAAAGAAAAGGAGCCGAGATGCCAGGAGGAGCAGCGAGCTAGTTTTGGCGGGGAAGGATCAAGCTCAGCCTCCCTTTGCTGCTCATCAAGGACAAGTGGCTGCAAACCTGGCTTAAATGTAATCCCTCCATCTGCAAGCTTTGCCTTGGTGAAGGAAAAGCTCTCCCACAGAGGATGAGGCGAGGTTTCCTCTCTGAAACAGCCCAATTATTTTCCATTCCAAGGAAAAGGGGTGTGCAAAAAGGCAACTGAGGTTATCAACGCCATGTACTTGAGGCAGTCCTGAAATGTTGATCCTCTTTCTTTGCTAAATCCTTCATGTGGGGGTTTGCAAGGGCAGCCACAGCTTCTGCATCTCTCAATTTGGCTCTGTGGCCTCAGAGAAGGTTGAAAGCAGGTCTTTGCCCCTTTGTGGGAGTAGCTTTTTGGAGGGAGACCAGTGGCTGGTTGCCATTTCTCAGCTGCTTGGTTTGGAGCCCTTTGCCCTTACTTTCTTTGCAATGTTTTCTGAGGAGGAGGAAGAGACAGCACTGAAGGCTCTTGCCCTTGCAGGGGAGTTTGGAGAAGTGTACAAAGGGCGGCTGAAGCTGCCTGGCAAGCGAGAGATCTACGTGGCCATCAAAACCCTCAAAGCTGGCTACTCGGAGAAGCAGCGGCGGGACTTCCTGAGCGAGGCCAGCATCATGGGGCAGTTCGATCACCCCAACATCATCCGCCTTGAGGGGGTGGTGACCAAGAGCCGCCCTGTCATGATCATCACCGAGTTCATGGAGAACGGAGCCCTGGACTCCTTCCTGCGGGTGAGGAGAGCTCTGTGGCCTCTGGGCTTTGGGCACTGACATCCCACACTCACAGGATGCTACATGGGGGTGGGAAGGGACCTCTAGACATTACACAACCTCAGCCCCTGCTCAAGCAGGTTCCCCTGGTTCAGAGGGCACAGGAACGTGTCCAGGTGGGTTTGGCACCCTCCTGAGAAGGAGCCTCCACACCCTCCCTGGGCAGCCTGGGCCAAGGCTCCCTCTCCTCAGCACCAAAGGACTTTCTCCCCCTGTGCCAGGGGCACTGAGTGTGTGCCAAACCGTGCCCATCACCCCCAGCCCTGTCACTGGGCACCACAGAAACAAGTGTCCCCCTATCCTCCTGACCAAATGCCACGTCTCATCCTGTAAGTCTCAGACAGTTTGCTTAGCTCAGGAGCTGGCTGCTGGCTCCCCAGAACACGTGTCTCTTGGTGCTGCAGTGGGCTGCACACCCCCAAAGCACGTGTCTCTTGGTGCTGGTCTCTCTGGCCATTCCTCTGGGGAAGTGCTGCCTCCTGGGCTGGGGTCAGGGTGAGGGGCTGTGGCGCCGGGAGTGGGAGCTGCAGGCTGACCCTAGCGCCTGCCCTTCTACCTGCAGCAGAACGACGGGCAGTTCACAGTGATCCAGCTGGTGGGGATGCTCAGGGGCATCGCTGCTGGCATGAAGTACCTGGCAGAGATGAAGTACGTGCACCGAGACCTGGCTGCCAGGAACATCCTGGTCAACCGCAACCTGGTGTGCAAAGTGTCTGACTTCGGCCTCTCGCGCTACCTGCAGGACGATACCTCTGACCCCACCTACACCAGCTCCTTGGTACGTAGCTCTCGCCAGCTTCTGTCTTCTCCAGCACCCCCTGGGCCTGCACTGCACTGCACTGCACCCCTTGCCACATGGAGCTGGGAGAAGGGTGCTGCATGTGCCCTCTGGAGCTTCTACCACAGGTGGGAATGTCTCCCACCACATAGGCTTATGGCCCAGAGGTTCTGGCTGTGACTCCCAACCATCATCCGTCTTTCCCCCTCCTTCCTCCTCCTCCCTTTTGCATGTTTTCTGCCTCCTTCCTCCCTCAAGCACGTTTCTGCCCTTGGCAGTTTCCAATTAGCCTTTCCTGCGTGGAGGGAGGAGGGTGCACAGAGGAGACCCTGGAGAGACAGAAAGGGGAGGGAGGGAGGGACATCACAGCATCTCTCAAATAGCACAGTGGTGGTGTTTTATCTCCCTTTCCCCGGACACTCCAGGCCTGATCTGCCTTTCTCTGCTGGAAACTTGTTGCAGGCATTGATTAAAGAGAGGAGCCTAAGGGGAGCCCCACTGCTCCCCAGCTACCCTTCTTGTCCTTAATTACCTCATTCATAGGGAGTGGCAGCCCCTTCCCCACCCCCCACCCCCCACCCCCAGCTGCCTGACACCCCAGGGGACCCTCAGCCCCCCACCACCACCATCCTTCTGCCAGAGAGCTTCTGGGACCCTTGGTGCTGTTGAGGATGATCAGAGGAGAAGGGGACCAGCAACCCCTTGGCCTCATCTAATCAATCAGTTAAGAAAGCAGATGCCAGCTGCCAGCACAAGGCAGCACCAGCTCCCGCAGAAGCAATTTCCTGGGCTGCCAAGCGTGTTCCCAGGCACCAGGGCTGCCCCCAGCCTCCCAAATGGGTGACCCAAGGATGTGCCTTTGAGGCTGACTCCATGGTTTGGCCCAGCTGCAACCCCTCAGTCTTCCCTCCTGCTCTGGGACATTTCCCCCTCTCCCTGCTCCATCCTGCAGGCAGCAGCCCTTTGTGGTTTCTTCTTTTTTTTTTTTGGTTCCAGTAGCTGCTGGGATGAGACACCAAGTCTGCCTTTTCCCACCTTTAGAGATAAAGGAGATTATCTCCTCTCTGTTTTGATTTAATTTGGGCCACAATAGATCTCCCCAGCAGCTGGGAAGTGATGCTGTGCCTGCCATTACATCACTCTGCCTCCCACAGCAGGTTCTCAGCTCTGGGGAAAAGGCAGGAAAAACAACCTTAGCAGCTAATTTCTCCATTTCTAGTTATTCAAATCAATGGTTTTTTGCCATTCATCCTGCAGAGGCAGCTGGAAAAGGATTATGTGAAAGGATTTACAATCCACTTCTGCCTCCAGTAGCTACCCTGCCTCTCTCTGCTTTGCCTTCTTCCCCTGGCTGTTAGTTCAGCAGTTGGGGTGTGTGTATGACCCTCCCTGAGGAGGAGCTGAGGCCTGCCCTGGCTTTTTTTGGGGTTGGCTTGAGATGCTGAGCCTGATTTTGGAGCTTTTAGGAGAAATGAGTTGCTCTCTGCCAAAGGTGCTTTTCTGTTCTGGTGCTTTCCAAGACTCCTTTTAAAGGTTGTTTTGCTTTTTGCTTTCCCTCTCCCAAAGTGGAGCTGGAAGGAGCTTCCAGCTGGAGCCCAGATAATATCACAGAGGATGGTCTTAGGTGTTGTTTCTATTGAAGGCCAAGGGCTGGGGATGGCTGTGGCCGCTTGCCTGAGATGAGCACTGCCCCAGTCCTGCACTGCCCACATCACTCCATGTCTCCCCAGGAAGAGACGTCACCAATGTGCTGGGGCTGGGGAGGTGACACCCGAGTAGGACAAACCCTTCTGGTTTCTTTAGCCAAACCCTTCTGTGCAGGTGTCAGATCCATTCACAGAGATGGTTTTGGCTTCTGCTTCCTTGTCCCACCAGCTACCACCTGCCCAGTCCCTCACTGGTGGCCCAGGCGGTGTGGGATGGCTCCAAACCTTGCCTGGTGGGTATGTGGGGTGCTGTGCCAAGGGAGCTGTTTCTCAGCTGCTCTCCTTGTTTCGGTAGGGGGGGAAGATCCCTGTGAGGTGGACTGCACCGGAGGCCATCGCCTACCGCAAGTTCACCTCGGCCAGCGACGTCTGGAGCTACGGCATCGTCATGTGGGAGGTGATGTCCTTCGGGGAGAGGCCCTACTGGGACATGTCCAACCAAGATGTAAGCACTGGGGCTCACCCACACGGCCCTGGGGGATTGGGGGTGGAGGGGGGGAAAGCCTGGATGGCTTAACTGCTCCTTCCCAGTGCCTCGGCAGTGCTGAGCTTCCCAGATGAAAGGGATGCAGGGGAGGGAAGTCGGGTAGCAAAGGCAGCGGGCTGGTAATTGGACTTGAGGAAGCTGGCAGCAGGGCCTTTGAAAACGTTCAGAGGGTTTGTGAGCAGGGAAGGAGCTCTGACAGTTGCACTGTGGCACGATCAGCCCAGATAATGAGCGGCAGCACTCCCGTCGGGAGCAGCATCAGAGCTCAGATTAACCTCTGGGAGCAGCGACTCCTCCCTCTCCCTTTTGCCGCTGAGGAGCCGGGCTGGCAGCCTCCCGGCACAGAAACTCACTTGCTGCTCTCTCCCTGCTCTCCCCACACCTCTCTCTCCCCCAGGTGATCAACGCCATCGAGCAGGACTACCGGCTGCCACCGCCCATGGACTGCCCGGCAGCGCTGCACCAGCTGATGCTGGACTGCTGGCAGAAGGACCGCAACGCGCGCCCGCGCTTCGCCGACATCGTCAGCACGCTGGACAAGATGATCCGCAACCCGGCCAGCCTCAAAGCCGTGGCCACCATCACCGCTGTGTGAGTGTGCCCCAGCCCCCGGCACACGGCCTCCCCTGTGGCTCCCTGCTAGGGCAGCAGCACAGAAACCTTCCAGCAGGGGCTGGGGGGGGGCGTCTGGCTTCCCAGCCTGTGGAGTTATGGAATTGTTTTGGCTGGGAAAGGGCTTGAAGGTCATGGAGTCTAATACTGCCCAGCCCAGCACNCCCTCCCCAGGGCCCTTGTGCTCCAGCCCCTTCCCCAGCTCTGTGCCCGGCTCTGGCCACGCTGCAGCCCCTCAGTGTCCCTGTGGCAGTGAGTGAGGGGCCCAGCACTGAGCACAGCCCTGGTGCTGTGGCCTGACAATCACACAAGGAACACGTAGTTTTCAGTCAAGCAGCCACAACAATTCCTTGCTGTTGATTCCTCCTTCCCCTGCTGATGCCTCTGTCCCTGGGGCTCCGTCCCAAAGCTGAATGATTGCCACATGCTGCTTGGCAGTGGCCTTCCCGGGGGACAGGCCTTCCCCACACCCTTCCTTGCCTCAGGACACAAGGGCATGGGGGGTGGTGGGTTGGGGAAATGTGTCTGTGCAGCAGGGGAGGCTCTGGTGTGACAGCCCCTTGGCACCAGCCAGGCCTGTCCCCAGCAGCCTGTCCCTTTTCAGGCCTTCTCAGCCCCTTCTCGACCGCTCCATCCCCGACTTCACTGCCTTTACCTCAGTAGACGACTGGCTGAGTGCTGTGAAGATGAGTCAGTACCGGGACAGCTTCCTGACCGCTGGCTTCACCTCCCTGCAGCTTGTTGCCCAGATGACGTCTGAGTGAGTTGGGTGCTGTGCTGTGTCAGGGCTGCTCCAAGGGCTGGGTGCTGCCTGGGGTGGGCTTGGAGCTGGGGGCAGTTGGGAAGATGAGTTCAAGGCAAAGGAAGGGTGTGAGTGTCTGTCTCGCTGGTCAGCATAAGCCTCCTGAGTCTGGGGGTGGCTGTGTTCAGGGTCAGTGTGGAGGGGGCTCCCAGTTCTCCCCCAGTGATGCTCATGGGGCTGCATGTGGGCTCTGGGACTGCTTCTGCTTGAAAAGCACAGGTCAGTTGAGGTGATCCCTCACCTGAGAGGTGGCAAAACATCCACCAACCTGCCAGCCCTCCATTGCTGTTCCTCTGTCTGTCTTCCAGAGACCTCCTGAGAATAGGGGTGACGTTGGCTGGGCACCAGAAGAAGCTCCTCAACAGCGTCCAGTCCATGCGAGTCCAGATGAGTCAGTCTCCGACCTCGATGGCATGACGTCCCTTGTTCCCCTGGGGGGAGAGGGGATGGGGAGGGCAGAGGCAGGAGAGGGGAGCAGGAGGCCACGGTGGGCAGCTCTTGGAGAGGTGCCACCGGGGCCGGGGAACGCTGCGACCGCAGACCAAGGATGTCCCTGGGCCTCACCTCTGAGCGGTGGCTGCGGTTCCTCAGCACCAGAAGCACACTTCCCAATGGCATGGGGAACAGCGGAGAGAGAGAGAGAGAGAGAGAGACCTATAAATATGTACAAACCAGATATTTAAAAAAAACAAGAAAACCCATAACAAACACAACAACAAACAAACACAACAACAAACAGCAACAACAGTGAAGACAAACCCACGTGTGTTTGGGGAAGCAACCCCAAACCCTAGAGACCAGGCTGCAATCCCACCACCAGCGAGCAGTGGTCACAACTGAGGAGGAAGGAAGGAAGAAAGGGCTGTTGGGGAAGGTGGAAGGGACAGACAAGAGACGGAGAAAACACCTTCCTTTTCTTCTTTTCTGCTGTGTTGCCTTCTCACTCCCTGCTCCCAGCCCGGGTGGCAGTGTCCTCACCACATCCATCTCCCCAGCTCTCCGCCACTCCGGCGACTACCAAAGGACTTTGCTGACCACTGCATGGGGGATCCGACTCAATCCACTTTATGTCTTCATATTGAAGAAGAGATGTACCTTCCATAGAAAACTTGGGGTTGGTTTTTTGTTTGGTTGGGTTGGTGGGGTTTTTTTTTTCCCTCTTTTGGTTGGGTTTGGGGTGCTGGGGGGGGGGGGTGGCCAAAAAAAAAGGATTAAAAGAAACAATAATCCATCCTGGAGATAAAACAACCCCACACCCCCAACCCCCACACAAATGGCAAGAGATGTCTCCCGTGTGTGTGTGTGTACCCTGACACCCTACTGTGGACTCGCTGCTTGGCCCAGGATCACTGCTGAACCCGCTGCTTGTGCCAGCCCGGCGCTGGGCCTGCGCCCCCAGGACCGGGACTGGCGGGGACCAGGATGCCCAGGGCCGGTGGGGATGGGACTGGAGGAGCTGCCATGTGCCTCAGCCCGGGCCTAGTGGCTGCTGGAGAAGGGAAATGGACTGCTAAGGCCTGCAGAGCCTCGGTGACGTGGGGAACGTGGCTCGGAGGACTCTTTGCCTTGGCCCTCGTCTTGTGGACCTAAGGATTTGATATTGATTTGCAGAGTTGGGTTCCGTGGCTTCAGAGGTAGGTGCGTTGGTCTGTGTGCCCCCTGTGGCCACCCCTCTGTCTCTGTGTCTCTCCCTCTAAACCTCTGCCAGGGTTAAACCTCTCCCTGGTTAAATCTCTCCCAGGGTTAAACCTCTCCTGGGTTAAACCTCTCCCAGTGAACCTTCCTCCATCTTTGATTTGAGTGTGAGTTTCTTTGTTGTGTTTAATTCCCTCCCCTCCTTGGTCTCCTTTGCAAAGGCTCTGGTTGAAATGCCCAGAGGTGTGTTGGTGTTCACACAGGGTGCTGTAGGGCTGGGCAGTGGAAGTGCCCTCTGAGGGTTTCACCCTTGAAGGAGCTTCTGGGATGAATGAACTTCTAAGAAGGGTTTTTACTTTGATGGTTGTACATGAGGCAGAGTGAGGCTGATGGAGAGGGGCTGAGGGATTGAGGGTGTTGAGACTGGAGAAGAGGAGGCTGAGGGGAGGCAGGAGCACTCTCTGACACTCCCTGGCTGCAATGAGCTGGAGGTCGGGCTCTGGACCCCAGTAATGAAGGACAGGACAAGAGGAAAGAGGCTGCAGTTGCCCCAGGGGAGGTTGAGGCTGGAGATGAAGCAGAACTGTTTCCCTGAGAGGGGTGTCAGCCCCTGTGCCAGGCTGCCCAGGGAGCTGGGGCAGTGCCCAGCCCTGGAGGGATCCCAAAGCCGTGGGGCTGAGGTGCTGAGGGCTGTGGGTCAGTGCTGGGCTGGGCAGGGTGAGGGCAGGGCTGGGACTGCAGCAGCTTCAAGGGCTTTACCAACGAAGGCACTTCTATGATTCTGTGATCTATCACCATGCTCTTACCAACACGGTGCTGGCAGCAGGGGCAGCTGCTGCTCCTGGCTCTGTGCCACAGTGACACACGTGTACAATAAGCCCTTTGTCCATCCTGCTGTGGGGATGCTCCCCATCCATCCATCCATCCATCCATCCATCCATCCATCCATCCCTGCTGAGGGGCTGCCCCAGATCCAGCTGTGCCACATGGGTGCCTCATATCTACCATGTCCATCCTTGCTGCGGGGATGCCCCTTGTCTGCCCACACCATGGGATTGCTGCACATCCATCTGCACCTTGGAGTGCCCAGCGCCTGTCTGTGCCTTGGAGGTCCTGTGCCCTGCAGATGCTGGGCCAGCTTTGTTTGCTGCCATTGAGTACGAGGATCGAGCCCTTTGTCTGTCCATGGCCTGTGCCTGTCCATGTTTCCCAGCTGTGAGCATCATCCTGTGCTGCTGCAGCCTTTGGGGTGCTCTCTGCCTGGAGACACCTCCACATTATCTCATGCCAGGCTCAGGAGGATGCCAACTGCCCCGAAGCAGCAGCTGAAGGACTCTTTACACCTCCAGCTTTGTTCATTTCATGGATCCACCACTCAGCTGAGGAGCAGGAGCTGCAGCAATGAGCTTGTTTCCAATCCCCACGTTCCGCCCCCTGGAGAAGGAGGCAGAGAAAAACACCCCTTGCTTCCAACAGCAGGGACTGCTCCTCGTCCTGTCTGAGGGATGGCTGCTGATGCCTCTCGGGATGCTTGAGCAGGGGGTTGAACTAGATGAACTCTGGAGGTTCTTTCCTTGTGTGACCCAGCCCCCACAGACCTTTTCCTGCAGGCTGGGATTCATCCATCACACAGGGTCCCAGCGGGTTCCTCTGCCCTGTGCTGAGTGCTGGGAGATGCCCTTGGCTGAGGGACCCTGCTGGAGTGGATGCTGGCCCCAGGCTGAAGTTGGGCACCTCCTGCTCTGGCTGCATCAGAGTCACAGAATCTTAAGGGCTGGAAGGGAGCTCGAAGGACGATCCAGTCACCCCACCTCTGCACTGAGCAGTGGGACGCGTTCCTGAGGGACCTGATCTAGCTGGGACCTGCTTGAGCAGGGGGCTTTGACTGGATGATCTTTGGAGGTCCCTTCCAGCCCCTTCCATTCTATGATTCTATATCACAACTTGTCTTTGAGTGATCCCACCTCTCCCTGCCCTGGCCCTGGCCTTTCACAGGCACACTCTGGGGCCGTCAGCTCCTTCTCTACTGTTCTATGGCAACTCCAGCACAGTGTCTGTGTTGGCTTTGTCTTTGTTGCATGGAGCATTACATCCAAAAAGGGACTTTTTGCAGCAAACCCCCTGTCCAAGGTCTTGATGGGATCTCCTTGCCCTCTGCTGCACTCAGCCTCCCCCTCCCCAGCCCCCGTGGGCAGTGCAGCTGCCTCAGTGCCCCTGTGTTGCACACAGACCCGTGCCAGGGGAGCTGAGCCACGCAGGAGGCAGCAGCTTTCTTCAATAGCAGTGATTGAAATGAGCTGTTGTGGGGCTGCAGAGCAAAGGGGAGCTCAGGCAGCCGAGGCAAGAGCGGGCACTCGCAGAGCTGGGACGTGCCTCATGCTAGAGAGAAGAAAGAGAGGTGTTTGGTGGCATTTAATGACCTTCAAATTAACAGTCCTTTGAAAGCACTTATGTATATTTAATTTGCAGTATTGCTGCAAGTCAGAGCAGGGCTGGGATTGGAACAGCAGGCAGCCAGCTTCTAAACGACAGTGAGCTAGGGCTGTTATTGCTGAGCCTGTCAGCCTCTGGGGCTCACACTGCTCCTTGCTCTGGGGGAGAACAGGGCTGGCTGCCCCCCAGTCCCTTCCCCTCCCTGCCAGCTCTGGCCTGAGCTCTGTGGGCTCTCAGCTCCTCTGCAGGGTGATGGTGTTTCCCAGTGTGGAGAATGCTGCTCCCAGCTGGGAGCACTGGCTGATTCACCAGAGTGGGGTCTGGGCAGGCTGAGAGCTGGGCACAGAGAAACCTCCTGAGGGTCACCAAAGGCAAGGGCAGAGTCCTGCAGCTGGGGAGGAACAACCCCCTGCACCAGCACAGGCTGGGGGTGACCTGCTGGAGAGCAGCTGTGGGTCAGGGACAGTGCTGGTGGGCAGCAAATACACATGAGCAACAACGTGCCCTCGTGGGCAAGAGCCAATGGCAGCCTGGGGGCAGCAAGAGAGTGTGGGCAGCAGGTCCACGGAGGAACCAAGGGAGGTTCTGCTGCCCCTCTGCTCTGCCCTGCTGTGGCCTCATCTGGAGTCCTGTGTCCAGTTCTGGGCTCCCCAGCTCCAGAGGGACAGGGAACTGCTGGAGAGAGGCCAGTGTAGGGACACCAAGATGATCAGGGGACTGGAGCATCTTCCTTATGAGGAAACACTGTGTGAACTGGGGCTGTTTAGTCTGGAGAAGAGGAGACTGAGGAGGGATCTTATTAACAGTTACAAATATCTAAAGGGTGGGTGTCAGGAGGTTGGGGCAGCACTTTATTCTGTTGTCTGCAGTGCCAGGACAAGGAGTGATGGGAAGAAACTGGAACAAACAGTTCCCCTGGCCCAGGAGAAGCAAGTCCTTTGGTGCTGAGGTGAGGGAGTCCTGGCCCAGGCTGCCCAGGGAGGGTGTGGAGGCTCCTTCCCTGCAAGGTTTCAGAACCCACCTGGACACGTTCCTGTGGGACCTGGGGAGGATTTAACACCCGTGTCAGCATCTGCTTTGGTGCCTCTTCTGTGGAAGATCCTGCCAGGATGGATGCCGATCTATCTCATTGTGACTTGAGGGCTTTCCAGATTATTTTCCAAGAGCCTGAAGGAGAGCTCCTCTGGCAGTTCCCAGCTTCAGAAGAGCTGGGAAGTTCCTGAGTGATGACAGAGGAGAGGCAAAGTCCACGCTGAGGGGACTCTGTGGCGGGTTGTTTCAGCCCATCAGTGGTTTCTCCATTGCTCCTGCTCCAGCTTATGTTCTTCACACAGTTGGTTTAGGTTGGAAGGAACCTTTACAGATGATCTGGTCCAACCCTCCCTGCCATGGGGGAATGGCTGTGCCTGTCCCAGCTGAGCTCAGCCTCCCTCACACCAGGAGGTGCAAGAGCTTCTGTCATGTTGTGCTCTCCCCATTTCTGAGTCCCCTGGGCTTTGGCTCTGCCTCTGTCACTGCACCTTGATGGGCTGTGCTGCCATCCTGGGGTTTGGTGTGAGAAGGGGAGCAGCCCACAACTGCTCTGGTGAGGAGAGGGGGCTCCTCTGCTTTGTGTGATGGGAGGAGATGTGGGATGGAAGCAGGCACACACCTGGGGGCTGCAGGCATCCACAGCCTCTTGGTTCACAGCAGAGAAGCAGGTTGGTGCTGGGCATGGGGAATGCATCTGCCTGTGCTGACCACAGTGCCCTTCACCTGGGCCTTGCTGTGTGGACAGAGCTGCTGCCACTCTGGGGACAGCATCCTATGGCCATCCCCTTTGGCTGCCTGTCCCCATGCAGCAGCAGCAGCAGCAGCCTGGGCAGAGCTGCCTGCTCCCTCCTTGCCTTGGCCTAAGCATGTCTGCTGCTTCTGCTCTCCTTTCCTTGGCCCTCAGCATGTCTGGCATCCCTCAGTCCCTGCCTGGCCCTGGAGAACCCAGCAGTGTTGCGTGGATGGCAGGATGGCATCGAGCTCTCCTGGCCCAGCTCTGGAGGGAAGTGCTGGGGGAGGGTTATCTGAACAAACCATCTGTGTGGATGGATGTTCAGTGGATTAGCTGAACCCTGCTGGTTCCCACAGCAGATGTGGCCTTTGGGGGCAGACATGGAAGTGGATTAGGCAAAAAAATCTCCTTTAGGCCGTGTTAATTCTGGATAAGTGCAGGGGGATTAATGCCTATCCACTTAAAACATTAATTGGAGTCAACTTTTCTCGGTGTCCCTGAGTAAACAGGGAGCAGCAGCTCCCCCCAGCCCAGCCTGGGCCTTTGCCTTTCCCTCCTCTGCTTGCCCATCCCCACACACTGCCCAGGAGCTGACCCCATGGGGGTGACCCTGCTTCTCCCCCAGCACTTTGGGTTCCCCCCCTTTGCCTGAGCTCTCCGCTCATTCCTCAGTGGAAGTATTTTGGGGAGGTGTCATGGAATCACACAATGGTGGGGTTGGAAGGGACCTTTAGAGCTCATCCAGTCCAACCCCCCTGCTAAAGCAACTCTCACCTAGGTCAGGTCACAGGAACGTGTCCAGGAGGGTTTCGAAGCCCTGCAGAGCCTCCACACCCTCCCTGGGCAGCCTGGGCCAGGGCTCCCTCACCTCAGCACCAAAGGACTTTCTCCTTATGTTTAACTGGAACTGTTTGTGCTCCAGCTGATGTCCAGTCCCTCTGGTCCATGGCTGGTGGCTGCCAGCAGTCAGAGCCTTTGGGCTGGGGTAGGGCCCAAAGCAGTCCTGTGTCCCAGCCCAGCTGGGGATGGGCACTGAGAGGCTCCTGGGGAGGGCAGGGGCTGGGCTGGTGCCCAGCAGTGGTCAGTAAGACAGCCATGGCTTTGCAGTCACAGAATCCTTTGGGTTGTTAAAGCCCTTGTAAGCTGCTGTAGTCCCAGCCCTGCCCTCACTCTGCCCTGCACTGACCCACGGCCCTCAGCACCTCAGCCCCACGGCTTTGGGATCCCTCCAGGGCTGGGCACTGCCCCAGCTCCCTGGGCAGCCTGGCACAGGGGCTGACACCCCTCTCAGGGAAACAGTTCTGCCTCAGCTCCAGCCTCAACCTCCCCTGGGGCAACTCCAGCCCCTTTCCTCTGGTGCTGTTGCCCTGATTTGGGTGCCACCACCTCCACGTCCCCAGGACCCACCTGGCTGCAGGGCCCCATGTAAAGCATTGTCTGTATTTCTATGTTTGCTTCTTCCCAGCCCTTCAGCTGTTGAGCTCCCATTAGCAGCACTGAAAATGGACCTTGGTGCATGAGGAATACACAGCCTCACCTTTTCCCTCAGTCAAAGCTCTTTACCTCCAGCCAAGCCAGTCTCCCTTTGTCTCACCCTTTCCCCCATCTCCCCCTTTGCTGCCAAACCCAAAACCACCACATAAAAGTTTTATTGCTACCTGGGTCTTGCTTAAAAAAAAAACAAACATCCTGATTCTCATTCAGGGGGATGATGAATTTTAATGGGAGTGAAATGTCAGGCACAGCTGGAGTTGTTTTCTGCAAGCTGGGAGAGGCTGGGAGAGGCTGAGAGACACGGGGCAGCGTGGATGCTGCTGCAGCCCGTGGCCCAGCACAGGCACGCAGCTGCTTTGTCATTTCATGTGCTGCCTTTGTGTTCCCAAGGTACAATGGTGTGTTAAAAGCATCTTTGCCTCTGCAGAGCATCTAAATAACGGGGTTGTGCTGCTGGGAGGCTCTTGGGGGAGAGGGAGGTGCTCCTGGGGCTGCTCCTCTGGTTGCTTTTCCCCCTCCCACCCTGGCAAGAGAGACAATGGGTATTTTTACATGGGGAAAAAGGCATTGCATGGTGCCTGTTGCTTTGTTTCTGCCTCAGCCCTGGGGCTGCTCATGGCAGTGGCAGAGAGGGGAAAAAAATGCATGTTGAGTGTGTGTGGACACAGTAAATCCTCCCAGCCCCAAGGGCCGGCCCCAGCCCCTGCTCCCCAGAGCATCTCTTGGCTTCAAGGGCAATTGAGGCTCTTCCATCCCTTGAGGGTTTTTTTTTTCCTCCCCCTGAGGAAAAGTTGAGAGCTTTCAGTGAAACCATCACTTTTCTAACAGCATATTGATGAGTCAGTGCTTTTCCTCTGGGGGCTTTTCCCTCCTGAGGGGCTGTGGGACACACTTTGGTGTCTGGTGGGTGCCGTGGCCGCGGGGCTCAGCAGTCAAAGGAGCAGCCCCAGCTTCTGGGCAGCTGCTGCAGCTCCCAGCATGGACCCTGCCCATTCTCACCCTCTTCTCATCCCCCACCCTCCCTCTTTCTTGCCTTGCAGGGGCCGTGAGTCCAGCGTTGCAGCCAAGCAGCAGCAGGAGAGGGGGCTCCATGCTGGTCCCCAGGGACCTCTCCCCCGCATCCCACCCCGAGGTGATGGTCTGGCAGTGCCCCTGGAGCCCAGTCCCTGCCTCCTGTCCCTTGTCCTGTACATAACCAGTGAGATGTCTGTACAAGATTTCCCCACCTCCTTGTAATTTTTTTTGCCCTCCTCTCCCCTCCCTCCCCTCCCTGATCTGTCGATCGTATTGGACTTGTCGGCGTTTGTAACGGTAACTTTCAGAGAACATTGTACTAAAGAGAAAATTGCACTCAATAAAACCCATGAAATAAGCCAGATCCTTCTGCTTCCCTTTCCCAGGGGCTGCCTTTCTGCCTGAGCTTTCTTCTCCAGCTGACTGTTGGCCATCAATATCCATGGGGGAGGGCGAGGGGGGTGCTGTGCTGGCAGTGACTTTCCCTCCAATCCTGATGCCTGTCAGCTTGCTCTGTCAGCCTGGTGACTCCAATCCTGGGGATCCCCACCCCAGGCCACTGGCTGCAAAAGGCCAGGGGAAGGAATCTTCCTGAGATGGGTTTTTCACCAGTGCCCTCGTGTGCAGCCGCTGGGGGAAGTGCTGGAGGGGAGGAACGTGCCAGGGCAGCTCCTCACCACTACCCCCCTCTCCTCCCCTCCCAAGCCTTGCTGGAGCCTGTCCATTAAAAGGCTGATGCTCAGCTTCAACCTGATTGCCTTAAATGTAAGGAACAGATGTTGTTCTTGCAGCTGGGAGCACGCAGCCCGTGGAGGTGATGGCACTGGAGCTCCATGGTATGGGGCTGAGCACAGGGAACCTCCTCCCCAGGGCTGAAACGGGGCACTTTGGTGAATGGGCAGCTTTACAAACAGCTGTCTGTGGTTGAAGCTGCTCTGGGGAGGGGTTTGGAGGTGGGGGGTGGTGTGGGCTGCCCATGCCCCCATGGCTTTGAGGTGCTCAGATGGGTTTGGGGTGCTCAGGCGGGGAGGAAGGCGTCTGCCCGAGGGCTCTGCTGCCCTGCCAGCCTTGGGTCACTGGCATTGCTGCTGTCAGGAGATCTCTCTGAGTACTTGCTACTGTCTCTGAGGTCACAAAGAGCTGTGGGGGGGTTGCTATGAGGGGTTTTCTTTGGAAGGAGTAAGTTGCATGTTCTCACAGCATCAGCCCCAGGGCCCCATGGGCAGGACTGTGCTGCCTAGGGCTCATGCCCAGCTCTGCCTCATGCTTTGTGCACAGGGGCAAGCCCAGAGCAACTGGGATTCAGATGTTTTGGGGCTGTATTTTGTTGCTCACCCCATGCTGACATGTGAAACCAGAGCCCCTCTGCCATCACATCCAGCCTCCTGGCAGGTCTCTGAACACACTAGGTGCAAATGGGAGGACCGAAGGTGTTGGTGTGTCCTCATTTACTGGGCTGCCAGGGTGGTTTAAAGGACTGATCATGTCTTTTGGGTCCTCTGGGATGTGGGTACATCCCTTACACAAGTTCCCCCCCCCTCGAGGTTTTCCCCTTAAGTAAGCAAAAGGCATTCGCTGCCTGTTCCTGGAGCAGTTTGGCAGGGAATAGGCTCTGCAAAGGGGCTGGAAGGGGCTCTGAAGGGTGTTGGGGCAGCAGCACTGAGCAGGACATGGCTGGTTCTGCCCTCAGCAGGCAGCTGCCGGCCTTGGGCAGCCCCTGCTGGAGCCTGATATGGTTTTATATGGTTGAAGGGGGGTGTTTCAGCTTGAGGGGGAAGCAGCAGCTTCACCTGCATCCCAGCTGGAAGGAGATGGGGATTACCAAAGCCTCATAGAGCCCAGGACACTCTTCCTGAGCTTTGGACATAGACACAGGCAGCTGTCACAGCCGGAATGGAGACTAATCCTCAACACGAACAACATCTTTCCTTCATGGCTTTCCAGTCTGAGAAATGGCAGCAGCATGTTGGCTCCAATTACTCTGCAGCAGAAGTTTCCGTGTACCTGATCCTGGGGCACCCCAGCTTGATGTCAGCCTCACTCCATCACTACCAGCTCCTCATTTACCCCACCACCAGCAGAAACAAATCGAGCCAGGGCTGCTCTTGCCATGAGATGGGGAGGAGGAGAGCAGCTCTGTGGGGTGCAGTGAGGGGAGGGCCCCCTCAGGACCCTTCACCCCAGCTTTGCTTTAGTTGCTGAGGGGCAAGATGCTCCCTTGCAAGCAAGGGAAAGGCACAGCCTGAGGACATCCCTGGGCCAGGGAAAAAGAGGCATCAGGAAGGCTCTGGGTGCAGCAAGAGCTGTGGCAGGAGGAGGCTGGAGACATCCCCAGTCCTCTCCCACCTCCCCTCCCTCTTGCACTTGGCAGGGAAAGTCAAAAGCCAAGCCCAAGAGGACTATAGGCTAAATTGTAATTGGAACAATATGGCCTGATTATACACAGTGATGTGCCAGCCTGCCTTAGATGGCAACATCTGCTGAGGCTGGAGGTGCCTCAGCACGACTTGCAAGCGCTGGGTTCATCCTGCAGGACCGGCTGCAGAGGTGCCCCAGCCTGTGCCAGAGCCAGGAGGGCTCCAGTGCAGCAGGGCTGAGGCTGCTGCTGTGGCAAAACCTCCTCCAGGAACTCTCTGGGAAAGGATTGGGGAGATGCTCTCAAGAAAGCCACCTCCTGTCTCTCAGACCAATTGCTGTGTCAGGTCCCAGCACACAGCAGCTGAACAGCAGCACGTGCAAAGGGCCTGCAGCTGGGCTACAGCAGCCCCAGGGAACACACAGGCTGGGCAGGGGGCTGCAAACTGGGGAGGAAAGGGCCTGGGGGGGGGCTGATTGGCAGCAGCTGAACATGAGCAGCACTGTGCTCAGATGGGCAAGAGCCAATGGCATCCTGGGGGCATCAAGAAGAGTGTGGGCAGCAGATCAAGGGAGGTTCTGCTGCTCCTCTGCTCTGCTGAGGCCTCATCTGGAGTCCTGTGTCTAGTTCTGGGCTCCCCAGCTCCAGAGGGACAGGGAACTGCTGGAGAGAGGCCAGTGCAGGGACACCAAGATGCTGAGGAGATGGAACATGTGTGTGAGGAGGAAAGGCTGTGGGACCTGGGGCTGTTCAGCCTGGAGAGGAGAAGCCTGAGCTCAGGGGCACCTCAGCAACACTCACAAGTACCTAAAGGGTGGGTGTCAGGAGGATGGAAGGACACTTGTTTCTTTGGTATCCAGTGACAGGACTAGGAGTAAGGGACATCAACTGGAACACAAACAGTTCCCCTGGCACAGGAGGAGCAAGTCCTTTGGTGCTGAGCTGAGAGAGCCCTGGCCCAGGCTGGCCAGGGAGGGTGTGGAGACTCCTCAGGAGGTTCTCAAACCTGCCTGGACACGTTCCTGTGCCCCCTGAGCCAGGGGTACCTGCTGGAGCAGGGGCTGGAGCAGCTCTGCAGGGCCCTTCCTACCCCCACCAGTCTGTGATTCTATTCTATACTAAATGGCTTCAAGTTGCCCCAGGGCAGGTTGAGGTTGGAGCTGAGGCAGAACTGTTTCCCTGAGAGGGGTGTCTGCCCCTGTGCCAGGCTGCCCAGGGAGCTGGGGCAGTGCCCAGCCCTGGAGGGATCCCAAAGCCGTGGGGCTGAGGTGCTGAGGGCTGTGGGTCAGTGCTGGGCTGGGCAGGGTGAGGACAGGGCTGGGACTGCAGCAGCTTTCAAGGGCTTTAACAGCCCACCAAAAATATTCTATGGACATTGAACAAACCTTTTACTATTCAGGGAAAGAGTCTGAGCCTCCTCTCATCCTCTCCACACCCTCCCAGCCCCTCTCTCTCCCTCTAACACAAGCCAGGGCCCCTCTCTGTTGGTGTCCCTGCAGAGGCTCTGCCCGTGTGGTGCAGCCACCTGCTCCTTGGCACACACACACCCCCCACACACACCCCATGGATGCCATGACAGGCACCAGCTGTGGCACTGACAAAACCACCAGTTTTGAGTTGTTTTGCCAACACTTTGGAAGCCCTGCAGCAGCAGCAGCAGCAGTGGCAGTGATGACACACAGAAAGGCAGCTCCTCTGTCGCCTCTTAACCATCAGCTCAGGTGAAGCCTCACTCGAGGGGAAAAGCTTGAAAGCTGCTCACTTCTAACAATAAAACAGAGGGTGGGAGGGTGTTGGTTTAATGTGATTAAGAGAAGCTAGAGCTGGGTAGATGGGCCAGGCAACAGGGGTCTGTGCTGTGCTCTGGAGACCTCAGGCTCAGCTCCCTTCTCCCATCACCAGCCACGTCCCTTCTCCTCGCTGGCCCATGTGTGAGCACTGTGGTATGTGTCTTGTTCACAGGGCTGTTATGTGCCAGTATGAACCAGTCTTGCTGTCAGCCTTCCTGAGCCCATCCTCTTGTCCCTGTCAAGCCTGGGGATCAGCCCTGGGTTTTGTCTGCTCTGGGAGACCACTCTTGAGCAGAGCCTCTGGAGCCCAGGTGAGACCAGGAGGTGTGCTGGGGGAAGGATGAGTCAGCTCGCAGGGCTGGGAAGCCTGTAGTAGCACTTGGGATGCCATGGCTTGGGGAGCTGGGAGTCAGCACAGCTGCTGCTCAACCTGCCTGATGGATGGTCTCTGTTTCTCCATCTTCCTTCTCCCCACTCTGTTTTGCTCAACCTGCCTCACCTTGTGTTTCACACAGATCCCACTGGAAGCAGACAGGCTGGGCACCTCCCAGGGCTGGGGGCTTTCTTGCTGGGGCCCAAGGTGCCCACAGCACTGGCATCTCCAGGCTGAGTTCTGCACTGAGCCCAGTTCCAGGGCTGGAGCTCCTGCTGAGCACAGGCTCACCTGAGACACTCACCAGCAATTGTTTTTTTTTCCCCCTTCCATCACTTCAACTCCTGAGCTGCTGTCAGATGGGGCACCTTTTTAAACGCAGTTCTTTCCATGCAGTCTGCTGCAAGACACAGCTTTCAAACACAGGAAGGAATGTTGAGCTTTATCTTTCTCCTACCAGCTCCTCAGAGCCCCGGATAAGATCCAACCCCGTCTCTCCTGGGCTGGCTGTGCCTCCAGCGACATGCAGAACCTGCCATAACAGCGGATGATCCACCTTTTGGGGAGGAAAGCTGAGGCACCAGGGGATGAGGTGACTTTTCCAGGGCCAGGGATGCCCCAGGTCGCCACGGCAGCTCCCTGGGTGTGTGTGTCCCAGGGCCCCAGCCAGCAGAGGGGAAGCCAAGGCTGTTTTTAGCAGAGCACACGCTTTCCCGGGAAGACAGAAGGGCATTTGCTGCCAATCTGTGCTGCTCCTCTCATCCTGAATGTCAAGTGCTTTACAAACAGAGGGATGAAATGTCAGATCCTGTCCCTTACAAGCCCTGCTTGTAATTGCAACGCTCAGACATGCTCCATGGTCATCTCCTGCCCGTTGCCTTCCCCTGATAAGCAGAGCACAAAGCAGTGCTGCTCTGGACCTTCCTCCCACTGTCTTCCTCCTCCCTCCCTGATGTTTGAACAGGAGGAGCAAGTCCTTTGGTGCTGAGGTGAGGGAGCCCTGGCCCAGGCTGCCAGGGATCTGCTGGAGGGAGGCCAGCACAGGGGAGGAAAGGCTGCAGGACCTGAGGCTGTTCAGCCTGGAGAAGAGCAGGCTGAGGAGGGATCTCAGCAACACTTGTAAGCACCTAAATAGCGAGTGTCAAGAGGATGGGGCAGTACTTTTTCCTGTTGTCTCAAGTGACAGCACTGGAGGTAATGTACACCAGCTGGAACACAAACAGTTCCCTTGTCCCAGGAGGAGCAAGTCCTTTGGTGCTGAGGTGAGGGAGCCCTGGCCCAGGCTGCCCAGGGAGGGTGTGGAGGCTCCTTCTCAGGAGGTTCCCAAACCCACCTGGACACGTTCCTGTGCCCCCCTGAGCGAGGGGAAGCTGCTGGAGCAGAGGCTGGGGCTGGAGCAGCTCTGCAGGGCCCTTCCAGCCCCATTTACCATGCTGGGGTTCTATCCCCAGCCATGAAACTACTCTGTAGGGGTGATCATGTTGCCCATAGAGACAACCAGACCCTGGGCAGATCCAGACCCTTCCCATCCCCACCATTCTATGACCTTTGGGTCAGATCCCCACCTGGCCTTGTGCTTTAGGCACGGTGCTGTGAATTTGGGGTGGGCTGTTGAGATCCCTGTGCTGGTCCCTTTAACCAGCAGCCCCAAGCCTTCCCTCACAGCTGTGTCCAATTGAGAGCTCCTCTCTACAAAAGCTCCAGGCTCCAGCCCAGTCATGGCTGTTCCAGGCTTTCTGCTGTGGTTTTGCCCTCGTTCTTCTTTCGGGTAAGTGACATGAAGCTCTCTGCAACCATCTCTCATGCTGTAGAGTGTCTTGTGCCTTTTCTCCCTTCCCGTGCTCTCAGCTCTTTGTGGTTGCTGTTGTTTTGCATAAGAACATGGCTCAGGGGAGTTCAGCAGTCCTCTGCTGTGTTCCTTAGGGAGGTAATGAGCCCTCCTCTGCCCTATGTTCCTGCTTTCCTCTCGGTGTTCACCCAGGTTCTGTGCTTCCCTGACAATCAGAGCTGCCATTGTGGCTGCCAGCTTTGGGGCTGCTTGCCCTAGGAACAAGGAATGTGCCAGCTCCAAGTACTGGGGTGACTTCAGCTAACAAGCTGTGCTCTGTCTGGTGCCTCTGAGAGGGGGGTGTCTCATTTGCACCTAAAGCACATCCAGTAACCGAGAGCAAACAGTGTGGGTGTGAGCTCAGAGATGGGGAGCTGGCTGCAGGGTGGGCTAAGGAGGTGCATTCAATAACCACAGCTGACCCTGGAGCCAAAGGAGCCTTTCCTGAGCACCCCTGGCAGGGCTGCTGCTGGTCCCAGCCCAGTTCTGATCCTCACCTTAACTGGGGCACCAGCGCTGAACTCCAGCTTCCCCCTGAACTTCTGTCCCAGTTTATTGACTGGAGCAAGTTGCCTCTTTGGGGTTTTTTTTGTCTTCCGTTATTGAAGCAGTTGTAATTATTTTCCCAGGCTGCACTTTGGGGTTGGTTGGGTTGGCTTTTGTTCAGGAGTGTTTGATGGTTTATTGCTGGTGAATCGACAGCAGTTGTGTTTTTTTTCCCCCACCCTCCACAGAGCACAGGGAGCTCCTGGCTGCTTTTCCCCCTCCCTCCTGCTCCATCCTTTGTGGAGATAGTTGTTCTTCCCACAGTGACTTTACCACATGGCTGGGGAGCTGGTTTCAGGCTCAGACACTGGGGATTAGTGATAAGGCTGCCTATTGTAGGAAGGTTCCTCTGCTTTGAAACTGGAGGTGGAACCAAGGCAATTAAATTCCAGTTCCTTGCTGGATGGGTGGAATGGCATCTACTGACATCATCCAGCAGACAGGAGCTGGGAAGGAACCACCTTCCTGCCTGTCCCAGGGCCAGGGAAGGGAGGTAACTATGGCTGGGCAGCCTTCCTCCAGCATCTCAGCCTCCCCAAGAGGGGAGGATGGCTTTCCCCTTTGTGATGGCTGTTATTGACACCCATTAAGCACCGACTTATAGATCAAGGTAGACACAGATTCCACTACTGACCTTCAGGTCTCCAAGTGCCTGGTGCAGCAGGGAAGGGACCTGGTGTTGCAGTGGAAATGCTCAGGCTTTCATTTCTCTTTCTGTCTTGTGAGAAACTGCCAGCACAGGAGGGTCTTGGAGGGCATTTCAATAGGTCCTAACCACCAGCTAAGAGCAGGGTTGGGGCTGCTTTGGCTTCCTGCTGTAGCTGGGCTTCTGCTGAGCTGAAGGCAGAGACCTGGAGCTGGCAGCCCCATCCCTTTCCTGTGTGGCCAGGAAAGTGAGCCCAGGGCCCCAGAAGATATTCCCCAGGGCGTACAGTGTGCATTAAGCAGGGCTAACAGCAGGAGCACTGGCAGGAAGGTGTTGGATGGAGTTTGTGTCCTGTCCTTAGAACACATAGTGCTGGTGTCCTTGAGCTGCCTCTTGGGAGCTTTCTGGCCTGGTTGGGCAAGAGGAGCTTGTGGCCGGGCAGCATGGTTGTCCCTTGTGGTTGGGAAGGCTGAGGGTGCAGAGCGAGTTGAGGTTGGAGCTGAGGCAGAACTGTTTCCCTGAGAGGGGTGTCAGCCCCTGTGCCAGGCTGCCCAGGGAGCTGGGGCAGTGCCCAGCCCTGGAGGGATCCCAAAGCTATGGGGCTGAGGTGCTGAGGGTCAGTGCTAGGCTGAGACTGCAGGAGCTCCAAGGGCTTTTCCAGCAGTGCTGGCCTCTCTTGGACCTCTCCCTTGGGATCTGCAGCCTTCCATCGCTGGCATCTGATGTCTCTGCTCTCCAGACTTCCTTTTGACTCGGGCTTTGGGGGATGAAGGAAAGATGTTGCCATCTCTACTTCCATAGAGCTTCTGCAGCCGTGGAGCTTCTTCCCATCACACCTTTTTGTCAGTGATGTTCAGCCTCTGCTCAGCTCTCCCTCTGCCCAGGGTGGCATGGAGGGTCCTGCACTCCAAACACTCCATGTGCTGCTGCCAACCTCTCCTCCAGGCTGGGAGATGTCCTGTGCCCTGCCTGCTGCCTGGCACTCTCCTCTCCTAGCCCAGCAGCCAAAGGAGCAGAGCGTGGGGAGGGGGTGGTGAGAACCTGCAGCCACATAAAAGCTGGAGGAGCCACCAGCAGCTGTAACCCTGGCAACTGTGTCTCAGGATTTGAATGTAATTACGCCTGGAACGTGATAAACACTCTGAAGGGCTCCTTATGCAGAGATCATACTAAACAAGTCTTTGAAATTGCCCTCATCAAATATTGATAGAGGGAGGCTTTAGAAAAATAATAAAACTGGGTGGGGAAAAAAAAAAAAGGGAAAGAGAGAGAGAGAGAGGGAGAGAGCAGGAGAATTCCTGCTGCTGCCCACGGGCCGTGGCTCAGTGAGGATCTCTTGGTTCCATGGGAAGAGCTCTGTGCACAGCAAAACTGAGAGCAGAGCTAGGGGGGAGAAAGAGAAACAGAACCATTAGGTGAGGCAGCTGCATGGAAGGGCATTGGGCTTGGGTGAGCATGCAGCAATGACATCCCAACCAACCCCCACGTGTCAGCCCCAGCTGAGGTGGTGGGGGGTTAATTCCTGCAGGGGACAGTAAGCATTGGTTAGGGTCAGCAGAGAGGGGATCTCCTCTCACACCACTTCTGTGGGGTGGGAACAAAACTGCCCTCGGGCTGCCCTGCCCAGGAAAAGGGATCAGCTAAAGCTTTGTGGGAACAGAGGCCATGGAGGTGTAGAGGAGTGGGAAATAGCTCTTCACCCAGGCTCTGCAGCAGGCAGTGAGAGTCAGGAGGCTGGAGAGAGAATGTGGAGCTACTGGTGGTAAGGCACTTGCTGTGTTTGGGTTTGGTGTGGAGAGGAGGCCAGTGGCTGGGTGTGTGGGTGCCCTCACTGCAGCTGTGGGGGCTGACTGCCTGACCATGGACAACTGGCAGAGACCCAGGAGGCAAACAGAGACTGGTGTGATGGTGACACTGGTGCCCTGTGTCCTTTCCACGTGACTGGAGGCTTTCTCCCTTAGGAAGTGTTGGACAGCAAACCTGAGCAAAGAGGCAGCAGCTGACATGGTGATGAGATTCCTCAGTGGAGCAGCGATTGGTGTTGTGGCCAGGGGTGGCTGGGAGCACAGCCAGAGAGCAAACCCCAGCATGATGGGGTGGGAAGGGCCCTGCAGAGCTGCTTCAGCCCCTGCTCCAGCAGGTTCTCCTGGCTCAGAGGGCACAGGAACGTGTCCAGGTGGGTTTGGGAACCTGAGGAGCCTCCACACCCTCCCTGGGCAGCCTGGGCCAGGGCTCCCTCACCTCAGCACCAAAGGACTTGCTCCTCCTGGGCCAGGGGAACTGTTTGTGTTCCAGTTGATGTCCATTACCCCCAGTCCTGTCACTGGGCACCACAGAACAAAGTGTCCCCCCATCCTCCTGGCACCCACCCTTTAGGCACTTGTGAGTGTTGCTGAGGTGCCCCTGAGCTCAGGCTTCTCTTCTCTATGCTGAACAGTCCCAGGTCCCGCAGCCTTTCCTCCTCACACACATGTTCCATCCCCTCAGCACCTTGGTATCCCTGCACTGGCTTCTCTCCAGCAGTTCCCTGTGCCTCTGCAGCTGAGGAGTCCAGAACTGGACACAGGACTCCAGCTGAAGCCTTGCCAGGGCAGAGCAGAGGGGCAGCAGAACCTCCCTGACCTGCTGCCCACACTCTCTTTAGTACCTCAGGATGCCATTGGTGGTTTTTTTGGCCAAATCAGATGCTTCAGCATTTGGGTGTGAACGAGGGAGGCACGATGGGGCTCCCAGTTCAGTGGAGAGCCCTACATCCCTGGCAGCAGCATACACCCTGGAGAATCACTCTGACTTTGTCAGGCCTGGCTGAACCTGCACTAAACCCAACTGTCAGCACTCTAGGAAGGGGCCTGGCAAACATCTCCTTCAGCAAGAAGAAAACCACGTTTTTCAGCTCCATCCACCCAGACTAGCAAAGCTAATCTGATGCCAAGAGAGGTGCCAGGACAGATGAAGGCTTTACAGCCTGTGACCAAACAGGAGCAGCAGGCAGTCTGTGCCCATCAGCCTGGTGTCCTCAGCTCTGTGCCAGGGCAAACACTCCACCAGCCCTGTGTGCTGGAAATGGTGGGTAAAGCAATGAAACACAAACACTGGAGCATAATCGAGCCCTGCTGGCTATTTTATGGGCTGCTTTGGGAACAGCTGGAAGCCCCTGTAATGCCAGTGCTGAGTGTTAGTTACTGTAGATGCAGCTGGGAGAAGAAATAAGGGGGGAGGAGTGGAAGCTGCATCTCTAAAAGGGTTTTGCCTGAGTTGTTGGGGCTGCTGATGCAACACAGAGGGTGGCTTTGAGCTGTGCTGGTGGAATCTTTGGTGCTGTGAGCCGATTGCTGAGCAGTGTGTGCTGTGTCAGAGGGGAAAGAGCTGCAGCTTGGCTGCTGGAAAGAGTTTTACCAGTGATGTAAAGAAGACTGCCCTAAGCCCACGGCTACTCTGCCTCCTGCAGAGCTGTTGTCTGAAGTTCCCCATCCAAGAACAGATTGGGGTGGGTTCTGTGTAGCATGTGATGGTGACCAGTTGCTGTTAGCAGGGCCAGTGGAAAGGGGTTTAGACAACACTTTGTTTCTGAAGCCTTTGAAGAGGGACCCAGATTGTGTTCAGAACTTCTTGGTTATCAGAGGTAAAAATAAAGCCCTCTGCCTTCCTTTTGCACTGAAAATGACCATGAGCTGCTGGAGAGAGTTCAGTGCAGGGCCACAGAGATGGAGTGGAGCATCTCCCTTGTGATGAAAGGCTGAGGGAGCTGGGGCTCTGGAGCTTGGAGGAGCCTGAGGGGTGAGCTCATTCATGGTTACAGATACATCAAGGGTGGGTGTGAGGAGGCTGGAGCCAGGCTGTGCTCAGGGATGGCCAATGACAGGACAAGGGGCAATGGGCACAAGCTGCAACAGAAGAGGCTCCAAAGAATCACAAGGAATAATTTCTTCCCTGTTGAGATGAGGGAGCACTGGCAGGGGCTGCCCAGATGGGCTGTGGAGGCTCCTTCTTTGGAGACGTTCAAACCCAGCTGGGTGAGTTCCTGTGTGCCCTGCTCTAGGTGCTGCTGCTCTGGCAGGGGGGCTGCACTGGATGAGCTTTGCAGGTCCCTCTCAGCCCTTGAGACTCTGTGATCCTTTGGGTTTCTGGAAAGTGCTCTTGCCGTGGGCAGGAGATGGCAACAACTGTGCAGGCCCCTGTGAATGGAGAGATGCTGCATTTCACAGTGGATGTGTGCACGGAGGAAATGTCAGAGCATCATTTTCAACCAGCTGATCTTTTGGAGGAGCTGTCTGTGCCAGGTGGCTGGAGTGCACTGAATCATCCACCACAACAGCCTGGTTCTTGGGCTTGAGGCAGGCAGAGTGTGTCCCAGCAGTGGAGCTGCATCTCCCTCAGGTGGTTCCTTGAAAGGTTAGTTCTCACCCACAGCATCTGGAAGGAACCCCGCAGCGCTCAAAGGGAGTCTGACTCGCTACAAAGACACCTCATGTTTGTGGGGTATGGTTTTTTTTTTTGGGTGGGTTTCTTTCTTAAATGTTAAAAATTGCTCTTTTTTTTTTTTTTTTTTTCCTCTGAAGAAATAATAGAAGCAGCCCAAAGGCTCCCAGCTGGGCTCCCAGTGCAGAAGCACAAAGCGAGGCAGCGGCGGGGTGAGGCTGCGCTTCCGCCTGCTCCCAGGTGCCACCACAAAGGGCTCCTGCAGTCGCCTCTCTTTTTGCTTCTCTAAGAGTTGCATTGTTAAAACTCCCCTCCTTGGGGAAATCCAGGCAGTGTAATTGCTCTGGTCTGCTTCTGCCCACCGAGCCTCTCGAATTAAGTGGGTGTTTTGGCATCCTGAGCAGAGCCTTGTGGGATGTGACCTTCGCCTTCCCCCGCCGCTGCACTCTGCAACCTGCTGCTAATTAGGCTGGAGAGAGCCTGCCTTTGTTTCCAAATAGTGCTGGAGCCGTGTCTGGGCTCCTCTGCCGGGAGCTGCTCGGTGTGACTCGGTGCATAACGAACTCACCCAGCAGATGGTCGAGCTCCGAAAGGCCAAATCCAACCCAACCAAGCTGCGAGGGGAGAGCAGAGCATGGGGCTCCTGGAGCTTGTGGAGCCTGTTCACAGCACAGTCTCTCATTAGCTGGCAGTGGGATTAACGTGTGAAACCAGGCTTTGTTTAGAGAAAGGGGAAAGAAAAGAATAGTGATTTAAAAAAAAGAAACCCCTTCCCTGGCTGCTTTCAGTTGGTATTTGCAAACCTGGGGAGGCTGGGATGAGGAGGTGATGCAGTGGTGGCAATGCTATGGGCAGGGCTGAAGGCAGGTGTCTGTCTGGGATATTGTGTCCATTTCTGGGCCCCTCAGTTGCAGAAGGACAAGGAGCTGCTGGAGAGAGTTCAGTGCAGGGCCACAGAGATGATGGAGTGGAGCATCTCCCTTCTGATGAGAGGCTGAGGGAGCTGGGGCTCTGGAGCTTGGAGGAGCCTGAGGGGTGAGCTCATTCATGGTTACAGATACATCAAGGGTGGGTGTGAGGAGGCTGGAGCCAGGCTGTGCTCAGGGATGGACAAGGACAGGACAAGGGGCAATGGGCACAAGCTGCAACAGGAGAGGTTCCAAAGATACACAAGGAAGAATTTCTTCCCTGTTCAGTGAGGGAACGCTGGCAGGGGCTGCCCAGATGGGCTGTGGAGGCTCCTTCTCTGGAGACATTCCAACCCAGCTGGGTGAGTTCCTGTGTGACCTGCTCTAGGTGCTGCTGCTCTGGCAGGGGAGTTGCACTGGATGAGCTTTGCAGGTCCCTTCCAGCCCTTGAGCTTCTGTGTGATTGTGTGTCAGGCTGGGCTGCAGTCTCTTGAAGGAAGTAGGCTTTATCTTCTCTTGGGACCATTCACTCAAGTCATCTGTCCTCTGACATGGTCTGAGAATTGCCTGGACTTGGAGGGACTGGTAAAAGAGTGATGAGGAGCTTCTGCCTTTTTGGAAAGCCCCTTCTTTCCATCCTTAAAAAAAAAACAAACAAACCCAAACCAACAAAGGTTGTTTCAAAGGTAAAACTCAGCATCTCCCCTGCAAGATCAAGTGTGTAGGGGGCACTTAATGGGTTTAAGGGAAACTTGTTCTTAGAGAGGATTAGTTAAACTGTGTTTAAATGTCTGTGTGAACGCCCATATCCAAAGGTAATGCAGTTTATGGAAAGTAGTTTGGTAAACCCAATTAATGTCACTCCAATGCTGAAGGAAAGCAGTCCATTGGGAGCTGCTGGCTTTGAAGTAATCCCCTTTAAATTCCCACCTTCAGCTGAAGTCCCAGTGTTACCTGGTGCTCCCTGTGAGGCAGCAGTTGGCCACATCTGATGACAAAGAAACATGTCCTTAAGGAGCCCAATGGATTTATCTGGAAGCAGGAAAGGACTCTGCCCATGTTAGCTGAGTAACAACTTGAGCTCTTGTCCTGTCGTTCATTGCTTGGGAGCAGAGCCTGACTCCCAGCTCACTGCAGCCTCCTGCAGAGGCAGAGTTGCAGAGAGTGCTCCTGTCTCCTCTCAGCCTCCTCCCCAGTTCCCTCAGCTGCTCCTCATCAGACTTTTTCCTCTTTCACAGTCATCTTGGTGAAAGACTTATTAAGATTTCCTTAATTTCAGAAGGTTCAAAAGCTGAGCACAACCCTGGAGCTGCAGCCTCCCCAGGGCCCAGAACAGGGGACAGTCCCTGCCCTGCTCCTGCTGCTACCCCATTGCTGATCCCAGCCAGGCTGCCCTTGGCCTTCTTGCCCTCCCGGGCACGCTGCTGGCTCCTGTTCAGTCTCTTGCACCAACCCCCCCAGGCCCTTTCCCTCCAGCAGTTTCCAGCCCCTGTGCCCCAGCCTGGAGCTGCCTGGGCTTGGGGTGACCCCAGTGCAGGACCCAACCCTTGGCCTTTAAACCTCAACCCTTGTTAAATCTCATCCCATTGTCCTCGGCCCATGGCTCCAGCCTGGTCAGGGCTCTCTGCAGACCTTTCCTGCCTTCAAGCACTCATCCAGCTTGGTGTCATCAGCAAACTGACTGAGAGTGCCCTTGATCTCTTCATCCAGATCATTGATAAAGATGTTAAACAGAACAGGCTCCAGCACTGAGCCCTGCGGTACACCACTGGTGACTGGCCAGCAACTGGACTTAACTCCATTCCCCACCACTCTCTGGGCCCAGCCATCAGCCAGTTTTCCACCTCAGAGTACACGTGTCCAAGCCTTGGCCAGCCAGTTAGGGCTGGGAAGCTGCCTCTGCTGCTGTGCCGGCCATGGGCTGGCTGCCTGCACGGGGCAGAGCAGATGCTCGGATGGTGTCTGCGTGGAACCAGCTCAGAGCTCCCGGCCAGCAGCATGACTGTGCTGCTCTGTGTCAGAGCTGACTCTGCAAGAGCTGGCTCAGCTCCTCCTGCCCTGCTTAGGCAGCAGATGGAGAGGTGACCACGCTGTATAACCCACGTTGGGTGCTCCTGCTCTGCGTTCACTGAGCTGTACTTGGGGAGGGCTGATGCAGCCATCCTCTGCCTGTTACCCAGTGTGAGCTACCTGGGATTCACCATCCACCAAGGGAAACCCTCAGCCCAGCAAGGTGGGACCGTGCCTACCTGCTTCCTCTTTGCCCCTGGCTTCCTCTTCCCCGTGTCCCTTGCGATGCTGAAGCTCGGATGGAAGCGCCGAGTTGGCAACTTTGAACGTTGCTGAGACATAATCAGCTTTTGCTTCTGCAGCAATTAGCATGTTATTACCCAGAATGTTTTGCATGGCAATTTTGTTGTAAACATTTGTACTAATTCACCATAACCTAATTATTTTTATGACATGTAATTAGGAAGTGTTTTGGGAGGAGGAAGGGCTCCGTTTGCCACTCACACCATTATTTCCTGGAAGTGGCAGATATTTTTAACCCAGGGAAACAGCATCTCCCTGCTTCCCCAGGCAGGCTTTTGTGCTGACTGCCTCAGCTTCACCTGGGTGGTGCAGCAACTGGGTGTGGGGGTGGGCCATGTTCTTATGGAAGTGTGATGAATTGAGCTGTAATTTGGGATGCTGGAGTGGAGGAACACAACAGGCTGTTTTCTTTGCTGCTCAGTGTGTAGATGTGGTGAGCTCCAGTTTACAGCACCTGCCAGAATGTCCTCTTGTGTTTAAAGAATGATGCAGTGAAGCTCTTGGGTGAGGGAGCCGTAGCCCAGGCTGCCCAGAGGGGTTGTGGAGGCTCCTTCCTTGGAGGGCTTCAAGACCCACCTGGACACATTCCTGTGTGACCTGATCTAGGTGAACCTGCTTCTGCAGGGGGGTTGGACTGGATGAGCTCTAAAGGTCCCTTCCAACCCCCACCATTGTGTGATTCTATGAACTGTCCTGAGCTTGGAGGCAGAACCTCCTGGGGGGAGATGCTGGTGGGTTTTGACATGGATCAACTATTGCTGAGACCTTTCCTCTGGGAGGGCTGACATCCCTGGGCCAGGACAACTAAGAGACTCCTCAGCCCATCCTGTCTGCTACCTTATGGGGAGTGTGTGTCTGTGCTGAGAGGATGGGGATGCAGGGTATCAGGAGATTGGTGAAGATGCCTGGAGATCAAGGAGAGACACTGTGGATCTGGCTCCAAAGACAGGTCCTGAACCTAAGCTCCAGAAGCAAATACAAGGTTAGTGCCTGGAGCAGAGCAGTGACACACCCAGCCTTTAGAGAATGCTACAAGATGATGTGAGAGGTGGTTTTTGATCCAAATGTGGAAGTTTCACTTGTTTTACCTGCTCCCTGCATGTTTTCTGCTCGCTTGGTTGCTGCAGCAGGCAGGGAGCTGCTGGCCCTGCTTCAAAAGGTTGCACCAACAGCTCAGCAGTGTGCTGCATGTGTTCAGCCAAAATGGAATGGCAAGAGGCCTTCCCTCTTCTCATTCAGGGAGGCACAGTGCAGCAAATGCTCAGCACTCCGACTTCATCTTAACAAATCTGCAACTTGGCAGGCTGAAAGGCTTTGTGTATCTTGCCCGAGCTCCAGTCTGGAGAGGTCTCCAAATGGAGCCACGTGCAGCTCACTGACAGCCTAGAAGAACTGCTAAACAGCAAATCAAGCCTGTGGGGTTTTAGAGGACTGTGTGTCACACAAATGAGATTCATTTGGATGCCTGTCGCGATAGCAGGGACACAGCCAGCCCTGGGAGGTCCCATCAGCTCTGAATGTTGAACTCCAAGGTACATTGATACAGCAGCTTTCAGGTAATCCCTTCCTCTACCCATGTTTCTGTCTCTGGTTGGCATAGGTGTGGCTGTGCAGCCCTGCTGAGTGTTGAACACAGGCTGTGGGTCTGAAATGATACAGCGCTTTCGTGTTTTCCTTTGTCCCTGCAACACTTGAGAACTGCAGTGAGCTGTTACATGAGGGGTTTTTAGCAGCTCCTGAACGCCAACAGCCTTCCCCAGAGTCCCTCCAAAGTGTCTTGTCCACCAGCCCTTCTGAAACAAAGGTTGCTTTGCTCTTTGGGTCGCTGTTGCCAGGTGACTTGCAAAGTTCTTTCCTCTCCAAACCCGCCATGTTCTACTTGATCTTTCTACAGAAGAAATGAACTGAGACTGTGTAAAGATTATCTTATGGAAAATCTTGACAAAGAAGTGAACTCTGCTCTGAGCTGGGATCCAGCTGCTACTGAGCTTGCCCTTCCTTAGCACAAGCTGAACGCTTTCTGCCTAGCTATCACTGTGATCCTTCCAGAATGACTTTTCCAGGGATCAACAAAGCTCTTCCATACATCAATAAACACTTAAAAATGTCTAAATTTGATGCCATGTTTGATGCCTATCAACTGAACGCCCTTAAAGTCCACCACCATCAAGCATCTTGGCCAGGAATCTTGAGTCAAGGCTATGCAGAAGGTCCCAGGTGGCTGGTGATCGTTTCCCCATCACACTTGATAATACAGAGGGATCATTTTTGTGTGGGAGGAGTTTTCTGCAGGAGAGCTGTGGGCAGTTAGCAGGAGGAGTGAAGGTGCAGTTGATGAAAATGAGCCAGTCCTGCTATTTTAATACAGAGAATTGTACCTTGGGCCTGAGTGGGAGGCAAACACCTTGGAAATGCAGAACTTTCCTTCTGTCTGGTAAAGATGAGACTCTCTTTGGCCTAATCTCCTCCTGTGGAGGTCAGGAAATTGGAAATGGCAGCTCAGTGTGATGGAGAAGTTTCCCAGCTTATGACTGGAAATCACACAGCCCAGAGGTGTCTCATATGCTCGGATACCAGAGGAGATACCCATCAGGTTGTGTCACTGCTTTGGTGTTCTTTGCAGGAACGCTTCAAATTAAAAAGAAATAGAAGCAGAGCCGAGGGACACCTCTTCTGTACCAACAACCTCATGAAAAATCCCTGCTTTATCACTACTGGAGGTGTTATGAAGACTGAGCTAACTGTATGTAAGACCACATGAGCCAGATTGGTATCATTGAATCATAAAAACATCCTGGAATATGCCAGCTGCTTCAACTTGACTGGCAGAGCATGTTCACCTCTGTCTCTAACACACCCTGCTGTGCTGCACAGTCATACAGAATGGTAGGGGTTGGGAAAGGGACCTTTAGAGATCATCTAGTCCTGCCAAAAAAGGACAACCTAGATCAGGGGGCACAGGAATGCATCCAAGGGGGCTTGGAAACCACCTGAGAAGGAGACTCCACATGCTGCCTGGGCTTCATCACCCTCACATCACACATGTATGATGTGTCTTGGCAGAGGGAGGGTGAGATGGGCACCTGGAATGAGCCGTGTCCTTGGAGCATCAGTCTTCAAGTGCTTGTTTAGAGGGGTGAGTCTGGACTGTACCCATCTGTGTCAGCACAGGACCAGGTATCTGAACCCCCTCAAAGCCAAAGGTGTGTGACCTCATCCTGGCCCTCAGTGTCTTTTATTTGCCATGATTATGCCTGAACTGTGCTGGTGGGGTTTGGGCCGTTGAGGGACTGTCACAGGAGCCGACAGATGGGCTGGTGTGTCCGGGAAGGCAGCTGAGACATAAGTGCTCCAAATTTATTGTGGCCATAAAGACCCGTGGAAATGATTGATTCCACTCGTTGCTCAGGCAGATAATGACAGGCTTCAGGATAAAGCAGCCCCTGATAGCCTCTGAGCTGCGAATTAAGCTTCTCCTTCCATGATGTCATCATGATGTCATTCATGCTTTATTGCCTCTGATTTTACAACCAGTGTGGGCCCAGGGGTGTTGTCACCGTGCTGCGGTTCACGGGTGTGACATCACACGCGGTGTCAGCTCCCAGCTCTAACCACAGAGCTCTTCCAACTGTGATTTAAAGTGCTTCCCTGTCCTGACAGGAGAGGTTACAGCTTTCTTGGGGCATATCATGTTCTGGGCCAACTGCTGCTGCTGAGGAGGGAGTGTGATTTGGAAGGGTCTTTAGAGCTCTTAGATGCTGCCCGTCTGGTGAAATATGCTTTTTGTGGCATGGAGGGCAGGGTGAGGAGGACTGTGAGGGGATGAAAGGGAGCCTGACGTATGCAATCCTCACATCCTTTGCCTCCTCTCTCCCCAGGGAGAATTGAACTTATGTTCTTCCCAAGTACAAATGTGAAGGAGAGAAAACATGGGCCAGGATTCCTGTATGGCCGGGTTGGTCCCTGTATCTTCGTGGGTCTCATTGGAGGATGACTTCTGTCCCAGGGAAGAATCATGTGTGGAGAAAAAAAAGCCCCCAGGTGATAAGTGATTTACCTCACAGTTCTAACACATTTGTTTTTCCCTCTTGCCCTGGGGAATGTGTTTTGCCCCTTCCAACAAAGAATGAAGAAAGGGAAGAACCTCAGCTCTTGGACCTCTAAGAAAAGATGCTCCCAAGGGCACTGGGTGCAGGAGAAGAGCAGGCAGGCTGGGATGAGGGGATGCTTCAGGTTGGTGCTCGGTTACCATGGCAACACGTGTGGGGTTGAGCCAGGATGGCTGGATGAGGGCATTGAGCAGGGGCCGTAACCCTGCATTCCCAAGGACAGCAGAGCACACCAGGCCCGCTGTGGTCTAGCCAGAGCAGATATTTTGCCAGCCTACCCCAGCTCTTTTTGTTTTGGAGAGGGAAAGGCTCCTGGCACAGGTCTCTTGCTTGCATTACTAGCATCACCAATCCTTTAGTGTTTGCTCCCCACTTGCCTGGCAGCACACAGTGATCCCTCTTCAGCCCTTTGCAATGCTCTCTGTCAAGCCCTGTGCTGGTTATTTCTAAGCGGAAGGATTATTTTGACACTTGAGCTATGTCCCATCCTCCCTTCAGCCTCCTCCCCAGCTGGCTGAAGTGTGTCTGGATTCCCTTGAACAGAAGGGTAGGCACAGGAGCAAAGTCTGTCATTTTATGTTTTGCAAAGCCTGTGGCAGCAGATTGCAGAGTTTTCTGTCAGCTCATTAATTACGAGGGCATTAACTTCCCAGACTAGCAAACACTGGAAATACCAAGGTTTGCTTCTCAGATGTTACAACTAACATATTGGGGAGTTCTGCACTGGTAGGGATGGCTCCAAAGCTGCTGAGTTTACCCAGCAATACCTGGGAGCTCCTCTGTGACTATGCTCAGAGCAACACCAATGGCTTCACTGGCCAATGTGGCGAGCGCGGGATGGGAGCAGTAAAGAGTAAACGTGGGACCCATGGTCTGGGGACACCAGCTTAAGCTTGATGTAAGCCTGTTGCCAGCACATATAAACAACCATCCCAGAGGAAAGTGAGATTTCTTTGATGATTGTGGCAGGTACTTTGTCCCAAACCCACCTCAGGGAGCTTCAGGCAGTTGACAGCAAACCTCTGCCTGTTGTCCTGAGCTTAGTCTCTGTGGTGGGTGTCAACTACTGCAGGAGGAGAGAAGCAAATCAAAGCCACAGCAGCAGTGGCAGTGACACCGACTGGGTGTGGGTTTTTTTTTTTTTTCTAAAGGATTTATTTTCTTTTCCAATGGAATCCTCTGTTGTTCCCCCATGACCCCGTGGCACAGCTGGCTCCCTGCTCAGCCCCAGCAGCACCGCAGAGGAAATTCCTTCCCAGCGCTCACAGGTGATCAGCTTACACACTGGAGCATGAAGTTTGATTACCCTTGTAACATTTTATTAGCTTGCATAGCTGCAAATGTTATTAATGCTCATAAAATTATCCAGTCCTTTAAAATGTCTGTTCCACTGGTGTGTGTCTCCAGGACTTCCTGGAGCAGTGGAGGCCAGGAGCGACCGTGCTGGGGCCAGGCAGGTCTTGCTTTTAACTTCTCTTAAATCTACAGCCTTTCTGTTTCATTGACTAACCCCTGTTTTGCTTTTAAATGAAGGGCCAGGGAGGCAGCAAACTGGTTCTGATGGCAAACTTTGCTCCTCGGTGGGTTTTCCTTGCTTGATGTACTGATGTAGACGGAATGGATTTGGAGCAATGTGGTTTCGACTGTATACATGCAGTGTGGGCAGCTATAGAAGTATCCAAACACATCTGTGTGTTTACTGTGTCCCTTCAGTGTCTTGCTGGGTGGCTTAGGTACCAGTGGCTTGCTACAGGACCTGCCTCGATGTGCCTGTGAGGAGGGATGCTCTGAGAGGCAACAGCACTAGCAGGGAAGAAGAATGTTGCTCTGAGCCGTGTTGTCAGCAGGCTTCAGACACGATGGGGCCTGTGTTTCCAGACAAGCCTTTTTAGCTAATTAGCTTAGTGGGGGAAAAAAAAAAAGAGAAAACCTATTTCTCTTCTTAAATTCCCTGCCATCCATCTACCTGATAGAGTCAAGCAGCTAGCTAGGTGTTGTGTGCGGGGTACGCCATGTATCATCTACCTCCAGTGTTCATCTCATTGCTTTCAGCCTGGCCTCTCCATCTCTCTGTCCACAGGAGCTGCCAGGTTGCCTGTTCTGGCTGCTTCCCTTCCAGCAGTGACTGTAATGCAGATGTGATGGACATCTCCTCCCCTTCTGGGTTTCCCTTTGCTGGCCCACAGCAGCTCAACCATGCCCGTGTTCTGGCAACAGAAACTGGGGGCTCCAGCAGCTTTGTGGACTGGGTGAGCTCCTCACCCTGCTCTGTGCAGCCCGGGTAGGGTCTGAACTACTGGAGCTGGGATGAGGGATGGATGGGACTTTAGGGAAACTGGAGAGGGCTCCTTTGGCTCCATCATACTTCAGGCAGGGGGGAACCCCTGAGTTCTGGATTAGAACTTGTGATGGGATGGGAACGTTTCTGCTGGAAAGACATCCAAATCTCACAGGCCAATAGGGCAATGGCTTTCATCTCAGGCCTCTGATGTCAGGGGGCTGGGGCAACACTTTAATTCTGTTGTATCCAGTGACAGAACAAGGAGTATTGGAAAGAAACTGGAAGACAAAAAGTTCCACATAAGGGGAAACTATTTGAGTGCTGAGATGAGGGAGCCCTGGCCCAGGCTGCCCAGGGAGGGTGTGGAGGCTCCTTCTCTGCAGGGCTTCAAAACCCATGTGTACACAGGTTCCTGTGTGACCTGATCTAGGTGGGAGCAGCTATAGCAGAGGGGTTGGACTGGATGAGCTCTGGAGGTCCCTTCCCACCCCCACCATTCAGTGATTCTCTGATATTTCAGGCTCCAGCTGCCTCCTGCAGCCGTTGGGTTGCAGTTACCAGGGTTAGAGAGACACTAACATCAGAAACTGTTTTGTGTAGGGACATATGGACCAGGCTCAAGCTGCCTCTTAACCTCTATCTTAGGAAACCGAATTGACTCAACTCCTTTAGGTTCTTACCTCGAGGCTGCTTTCCCCACACCCTAAATGCTGATGGTGGCTTTTATCCCAACTCTGTTTCTGACACCTTTTTTTTTTTCCTGTTGGGAAGTGTGAACACAAAAAACTGGGCTCAGTCTTCTGGCCAGCACCAGGCAGCCACGTGAAAGACATCCTTTTTATGCCCCACAGGACAGAGGCAGTGTGGTCAGCCTCAGCTAGGGGCTGGAAGCTTGTGTTTAGTCAGATGCCTCCCCTGACCTTTGCTTGCTGCCCCATACCTTTGGAGGCTCGCTAAACCCTCCCCTACATCTCAGTGAAGTGCATTGCCCTTGGAGAGGATGGTCCATGCCTGTTGGTTGGCAGGTACTTAGGCATGACAAAGGCTTGTTAAATGGTGAGCAGGTTGTTTCTTTGCCGGGCTGGGGCTTTGTGTGCAGGTCTCTAGATGTTGGAGTGTCTGGAGTCAGCGTCTGTGCTTGGAGGAGAGCTGCTGCTGCCTTGAGTGGGGCTTTGGCTTCAATCTTGGTTGCTTGGGTTTGTTTTTTTTTTTTTTCTTAAACCTGTTTACAGACTCACATGGAATTGTTGAAGCCCCATCAGTTTACCAAGAAAGCTTGTTTCCTCCAGCTTGGTGACCTGCCCTTGTCTGGAGTTACCTTGCTATTATCCTTCTTGTTCCCTGCAAACGCTCTCTGCCGCTCTCCAGCGTGGCCCTGCAAACCCTGGCACGTCAGCAGGGAGCTGCTGTGCCCTGTCCCCAAGGTTGTGCATCTCTCCACTGCCTTGCTTGCTTCAATAACAGAAATTAACAGTGTTGTGCAACTGGCTTCTAAAACTGTTTGGGAAACAAAACCCCAAGGAAATGGTGGAGCAGAATGCCTTTGTTGGCGAGAGGGAAGGTTTGTAAATATTTACTCGTTTCAAGCAAAAAACTACCAGGCTGTTGTGCCAGAGAAAAAGAGGCAATTCAAATGTGAAGTGACAGCCCCAGTGCAGGAACACTAGGCCTGCAGAAATGTCAGGAGGTCAGCCCCAGCCTGGTACTGGCACACGTGTGCTCCCTGGCATCAAGGGTCAGAGTGCTGGCTACCTCTTGCTGTAGCCTGAAAAGCAGACAGCAGTGAGTTTGTGTTTCTGTGATCCTTTTGCTAGTGTTTAACCTGTGCTGCAGACAGCTGCTGTCCCAATGCTTGCCTTGGAGCTGCAGGTCCTGCCGTTTGCCTCTCACAGACATGTTCCACCTCCCACGAGCTGTCCAGTGCAAGCTGAACTTCTTTCCTTGTCCACTACAAATGAATAAAGCTGCCAACTCTGTTTTATCTCGGTTAAAATAGGGCTATGAAGATGCTGAGAGGATGGAACATATGTGTGAGGAGGAAAGGCTGCAGGCCCTGGGGCTGTTCAGCCTGGAGAAGGCTGAGGGGGGAACCTCACCAATGCTGATCAGTACCTATAGGGTGGGTGTTAGGAGGATGGGGCCAGTGTTTGTTCTATGGTGGCCAGTGACAGGACAAGGGGTAACAGGCACAGGCTGGAGCACAGGCAGTGCCCCTGGCCCAGGAGGAGCAAGTCCTTTGGTGCAGAGATGAGGGAGCCCTGGCCCAGGCTGCCCAGGGGAGGTGTGGAGGCTCCTTCTCGGAAGGTTCCCAAACCCTCTTAAACACATTCCTGTGCCCCCTGAGCCAGGGGAACCTGCTTGAGCAGGGGCTAGAGCTGGAGCAGCTCTGCAGGGCCCTTCCAGCCCCCATTTACCATCCTGTGATTCCAAGAGATTCCAAAGAGACACAAGGAGGAATTTCTTCCCTGTTCAGTGAGGGAGCACTGGCAGGGGCTGCCCAGATGGGCTGTGGAGGCTCCTTCTCTGGAGACATTCCAACCCAGCTGGGTGAGTTCCTGTGTGCCCTGCTCTAGGTGCTGCTGCTCTGGCAGGGGTGTTGCACTGGATGAGCTTTTGAGGTCCCTTCCAACCCTTGAGCTTCTGTGATTCTGTGATCTCATGAAACCCCTTTGCCATAGCTGCTCTGCAGTGTGCTTGATTGTGAAATGTGGCTCAGAGCAGCTCAAGATGAAGTTGTTGGGCAGCACAGTTGTACCAGCCAGCCAACCAAGCTGCTCTGGTTTGCAGGGGTTCCTTCCCTGGCCCCCAAGGTGTGGTAGCAGCTCTCTGCTATGACTCACCACAGCTCACAGGAACACCTACCAGCAGCTTCTGGGAGCTCACACTGTGCTGTGTGGGTGCGAGGGGGAGACCTTGAAAGTGGTGGTGGTTTTGTTTTTTCTGAAAGGAAAGCAGTGTTCTATAGCAACAGCTTCTGACTGGCCTTCAGGAGTGGTTTACAAGCAAAGTAAGGCAGCAGGGACCTTGTGCCAAGGACTGGCATACATCTTGTTCTGCTGAGATGCTGTGTGAGCCCCTCCACCCAGCTCTGCTTTCCCACTAGTTCTTATTGTCTCTCTGGCTGTACTCTGAGCAAAACAGTGATCCCAAAACGCTTTCCCTGGCTCAGAGTTTTGGTAGTTGATGAATGAGGGGTGCTGAATGAGGGGTGCTGGGAATCCCTCAGCCTCAGCACAGCTCCTTGGGTGCAGGTGACTAGCATGAAGAGGCACATTTGCCCAGCGACTCTGCCTGAGTGGAGCCCCTGGGAGCAGAGTGAGGGAAGGTGCCTTGGCTGCCTGCAAAGCCTGCTGGGGACTGGGCACTGCAGGAACTTTGCTTTCCTGCAAAGGAGGGAGGCTACTGCGGTGCTGCTGGGTTGTGCAAAGTCAGGTTGGAAAGCTGGGAAAGCTTTTTTTTTTTTTTT